>APFE030672734.1:60685-90455 GCA_000404065.3 Pinus taeda | reverse complement strand
CGTTCCAACAATGATAGTGCTCGAATAGATCTTTCTATGAGCTATTGTATGCGTCAAACGGAGATCATATGCTAAAGTTACGACCCCGGGAAGTTGATGTACCAACTTACCCCCAAACGGGGCCCACAGTTTGGCGTTTCATCTCCTAGGGTTAGGTTTTGGAATGTTAAGGGTCTTTCATTGTTTCTCAACAATAAATAGGCCTTCGAGCCTCATTGTAAGTCAGTTTAGAGGCATGTAGCCAGCACATCTCTTCTCAGAGATAAGCTACCATCGCCCTAGCTAGTTTATTTCCATTTCTGATTGTAAGCATATTTGGGTATTTTCCATTAATGAAATGAAGTATTATTTCCGCTGCATATTTGTGTATATGGTTATCTCTGTAATTTGTTGCGTTCCAGTTTAAATCCGAATCATCATCCCCTCTGAT
This sequence comes from Pinus taeda, assembly GCA_000404065.3. Lineage (NCBI taxonomy): Eukaryota > Viridiplantae > Streptophyta > Pinopsida > Pinales > Pinaceae > Pinus > Pinus taeda. The sequence continues at coordinate 90,025 of APFE030672734.1, read as the reverse complement.
TTCTCTAAAAATAGGGGTCATTGGTTTCTTAGGGTTGTGATTCATCATGGAATTAGATTATTTCTTATGCATCAAATTAGTTGTAATGTTATCACCTTGATCACAGATATTAGAAGTCAGGGATCAATGGTATGGATTTTCTAGGCTTGAAAGCTAGAAAGTGTCATTGGTGAAACAAGAGGAGGCTTTTGTTTCAATATGACTATTGATTGAGGTTGTTACTTAATCGATCTCTCTAGATTTTTATATCCCATAGATCTTTGTCAACAACATTCCTCCACACTATTTTCCATTTGTTGCTTATGCCACCAACAAGTCGATGTTTCTTTATTAATGTGATAATACATGATGAAATGATCGAATATATGCAACTCAGTTAAAGTACAAAAAAAATCCCTTTTTCTCATCATTTTTGTCTACATCCTGGCACACGTGGTTAGGAAACTTAATGCAAACATCATCCCTTCTAATTTCTCCAAAACCAAGGGCCATTTGTTTCTTAGGGTAGTGATTCATCATGGGATTAGATCCTTTCATATGCATCATCAAATTAGTGATAACGTTATCACCCAGATCGCACATATTAGAAGTCACAAATCAAGGGCATGGATTTTTTAGGTTTGAAAGTTATAAATTTTCATTGGTGAAACAAGAGGAGACCTATGTTTCAATATGCCTATTGATTGAGGTTGTTACTTGATCAATCTCTCCATCTTCCATATCCCATAGATCTCATTCAATTGTCACCAAGTGAAGGAGTATGGTCATTGGGTTGGCTTTTGGTTCCATTTGCATTTGATTTATATGCCCTTTCAAATCCAATTTTAACACCATCATCCTTATTAATATCTTATTGAGGGCCTTCACACTAGATGCCCTCATCTTTGTTAGAGGTCATCTTCTCTCTCTTATGTGGACTAAGTGTAGGGACACATAAGGTAGATAATGTCCTCAAAATGTATGCCGTCAGGGAAGCATTCTTTTGCCTGTTCCTTGGCAATAAATGTCATCAAATAGAATTTTTATTTATCACCATTCTCTTCTTCATTCACCAAGCCAACATATTCATCGACTGCCTCAAAGAGACCCATTTCGTTCTCAAGGTGAATATCTACCACAAAGTTTTTTGTCTATATTTCACTGTTACCCTGGAACATGAATGTAATGAAATTAATGTTTTGTTCACTGTCACACTTAATGTCAAATACCAACATATCATCGAAGCAGAAGGCATAGGATAATGCATGTTTGAGAAATTGTTGATTTCATGATTTGAAAAATCTGTGCAATAACGAAAAGTTTTTTCCACCTTATGGCATGCGTAAGCTTTTACTCCCACTTAAAAAATATGAAAAGAATTAGTATCTTTTCATATCCATGACTAGGGATGACTTGTTTGTTGTGTTAATGTATAATGCATCTTGAATAGGCTCAATTCTACTCGTAGAGGTTTCACCTTGTATTCTTTAAAATTTTTGGGCCAAAACTGATTTTCACGGGGGACAAAACCATCATGTGACAAATTATTATCGGAAATTTCCAAACCTGTACCAAAAACATCACGTGACAAAATGTTATCATAAATGTGTACCAAAATTAGTTAATTCCCTTATGAAAATTGAAGCTTGGGTCCACTCCTCGAACACAAGAGGGCTTGTATTGGGGTTGGACATGGGCATAGGATGTGCATCATCTACCTTTCCTGAGAATATTTCAAGATCTATGCCTAGGACCAGAATTTGACCTTGCATTGAATTTGGAAATTTTTCTTCAATTGCTTCTTCATCACTTTCAAAAGGAGGACAAAAAATGCTTTCTTGTTGACCTTCCATTGAACATGGAATTTTTTCTTCAATTTCTTCTTCATCACTTTTGGATGGAGGACCAAAAATGCTTTCTTCTTGACTTGTTTTACCAACTTTAAGGTCCAAGGTCTTCTTCAACATGGTGAAAATTTTATTTTTTTCAACATGGCGAGATATCACTTCCTTCGAAACCTTCCCTTGCCAAGGTTCTCAAGCTATTTGCAATTCCTTTTAGACTTGAAGAAAAAAGTCTCATCATGGTATCCTCATAAGAGAGGCCAAGTACCAATGATACCAAGTATACTCTGGGTGGACAATAAGAGTCCCAACATATTTATAATGCGAACCATTCAAGTGCAGATCTACAGTTAGTCAGAAGAAAGGAGAATAATTTTAGAGGCAAGAAATATGGTACTTACAACTGGGCATATTTGTTAGTGCTTTTTAATTTGATTTCTAACTAATAACTGTATATTTTAGTAGGCCAAAAAGTTTCAACCAATTACTAATAGTAGGATGCTCATTAGAGAAGCTCTGTATTGTTTTTAAGAGGGGTTTGAATTTTTAGGGACATAATAACACTTTTGGAGGGTAAACTTTTTAACTTTGATGGAAATAACTAAGCCACTTCACTAGAGCCGTTTTGGTCTTCTATCTGCTAAGTATTGGCCCTGTCAGTACAATATAGTGGAAAAGTGAAAAAGATGTAATTTAATCCAGAAATGGAATCTCAATGGCTCTTTGATAGCTTATGTTGGTTGTCCAAGTTGTCAATGGCTTATTCATAGCCTATTTTCTAATTTTTATTTTTAAAATATGCACTATTTTGAGGATGCCCCATTTGATGTCAAACATTCTTTCACATTTTCCACCTATATAGGTAGTTTGAGTCTGATCTAACTCGATTATCCTTACTCTTGCTTGGCCTATAGTTGAATCCCATGGTTTAAGTTCTCCATGACTGTGTTGTTATTATTATCTTTAAATTTTTTATTTTTCTTTTTGATTTTCTCTTTGGGATGAAAAGTGCTTCCCTTGGATGGTCTAACAGACTTTGTAGGATGGTTAGCGTTCATAACATTGTTGCTTCGGGGTTTTATTTTTCTCATTTTAGAGGAATATAAATGATAAAATTTGAATAGAATTATTATGTCAGACTTAAAATTGTTGTTTCAAGGTTTAGTGGATTGCATGAGCCAAATATGGTAAATTTCATATTCAATCCCTAGATTTTATATCTGCTTCATAAAGTTTAACATTGAATCCAAGGCTAGAATAAGCCACTGTCAATTAGGGATGTGATTTCCAGTTGTTTAGACCAAACTAACCTCTTTTGTGAAGGGTTCTTCACCAAATTTAGAGTGGATGGAGAGCCTTTGGGAGTGTTGTTTGATATATTCTTGAGGCTTGTAATTGAGTTATGTTTTATGGCTAGTAAGGAAGATAAGGAAACTTGTTTTAAAGACCCCGGGAGTTACATATGTTGTGAAATAAGTGATGTTGAAAGAATTAAAAAATAAAGACTCTCTTTGGGGGATTGCAATGAACTGTGAAATTAGGGTAGCATTGCCACTAATTATATACTCCCAATTCGTGGTCTAATAGTAACTATCCTTTACTCCCTTTTTACTCGCTTTTAATTCATTCGTGTGAGGATTCATTTCATTTTTGAAAACTAGTTGATGAACTTGGTGCACGCGGTGCAAACCACACGATTGATACTGTAAACATAAATTTGAGAGCAAGCATATATACTCCACACATGCTGACCAATTGTTTAATGAGGTCGATCCTTGGCTGATAATCACCTCCACTATGTTGGCGAACAGTTTGACATACACATTGAAGTGCCCACCTTATGAGGATTTCTTCTCAATTATTTTTAACCAAGTTACCTTAATCATGTGCAACGTTCATTTTCATTTTTGTTGGTTGCTTGACCAAATATAAATGCATGTATTTTCATTCAAAAACTCTTTTTTGTATTTTCTATATTCATAAAAATTGAATGCTCAGTTTGTAAATATAAAATTTTTAATATTGAAATTTAATTATTTTGAAAATTAAGTAAAGTAGTAGCTTTTAAATGTTAAGTTTACATCTAGATATATATTTGTATTTAGGGAAATAGGCAATTAAGTTGGGTTGGTACGTTTCAATTGAGTTACACTCGAAACTTATTGATATTTTATTACTATTAAATATAAATCAAATTAAAAAATTGATATTTAAATAATATTTATATTTATATTTAAATTGTTGTAAAAATAATGAAAAGGTTTTAGTTTGTTAAATAATGAATCCATAGAGGCGAGGATAGTTTTTAGATTGGAGGAATGACCTGTTATAGAGTTTTAGTGAACCCAACGTTTCGGACTACCAAGTGAGTCCATCATCAGGGGATGCGTCAATAGATATTCTTCAGATCTTAATGATGTATCCAGGAGCTAGATTTAGGTTATATATATAGGAAATTGAAGAAAAGATGTAAGAAAATAGGTCGGCTAGATTTTCATTTAATTAATTATTCTTTATTTAATTTATTTATTATGATTTTATATATTTATTTATTTATTTATTTTATTTTTTAATTAACTGATTAATAGGCTTATAACTTAATTGATTTTATTATTTACTTACTATGTTTATTAATTTTATTTAAATATATGTTTAATTGATTAATTAATAATTAAATTAATTTGATTGATTAATTAAATTTATTCATTTTTAGTTTTTTTTTTAATGTTTTTTGTCTATAATTATTTGATATAAATTCATACATATAAATACATCATACACTACATACATACATACATACACAACACACACAACACACACAACACACATACATAATTATATATATATAGATATATATAATATATATATAATATATATATATAATATATAATTATATATATATATATATATATATATATATATATATATATATATATATATTATATATATATATATATAGCGTTCTTATCACTACTCAATAAAAATATATTCTAAAGTCTTTATTACTCAAGTAATTTAGGGCTTTAAAAGAGAAAATAAACCATCTTGTTAACTCCTTCATAACCAATAGTTAATCCATTCCTCAAATTGACAAAGACTTTCACTTATCCCTCTATTTGAAATCAAGAACATTTCCTTCCAATGTCCCACTCCTAGCACTAATTTCCCTTATGTATATCCATGGTATACTCATTATTATATTTAGACTATTTATAATAGGAATATTACAATTTTTTTCAAATCTTGTGAAATATATAAGTATATAACTTTTGTGAAAAATCCTAGATTGAAAAAATTGGAAAGCCAATCAAAATAAATTTCCAAGATTGTATCACTAAGTCAACTACAAACACTCCACAAGTTCTTCACAAGTTATCTATAATTTGAGCTTTTAAGCATGTAACTTAGTTGGCATGATTGTGCCTAAAATTTTCTTGAACGTTGAATAATATGTTTTTAATGTATTCTTTTCTATGTCAAGATTTTATTTTATTTGTTTATACAGGTCATCTAGCCACATAGTGGCCATTATCACCCAACTGAAGAAAATTTGTTTGAGTTTCTTGCTTTTTTAGGGAAAATGACATTGACATTGTTGATGTTGAGGTATATGTCATATAAATATTTTATAGCCTAGTTTAGTTTATATTCCAGTGTTCATCATCTTTCATGTTTTATACTTTACATTGTATCTTCTTTCATTTTTAGAAGAGAAACTCGATATTGATGGTAAGAAGTAGGAATTGAAGGAAGAGGAGAACAATAACACTAGAGTGAAAAATGCAGAAAGAGAGAGAAGAGAATCGGTCTAGTGATGCCTTTAAAGATGATATTATGCATACTGATAGTGAAGTCTTTAGAGTTGGTGACTTCACATGCAATGCCTTGACAACACAATGATAATGGTTTGAAGTGATAAAACAAAATTTCATGTGCAAATTGTAGCCCAGCCAATATTAAGTTGGAAACTCATATTGTAATACTTGTTATTTCATATAATATAATTTATGTGGTTGAAGTTATTTATATTTGTACTGATATTATTTAGTATTGTGATTAACATCTGTAACTTTGAGTTTTCATATTAGGTGAAAATGCACATTTTATGACATTTTTTTTTATTTAGTTGCAAAATCATATTAATTAATTTATGTTCATTAATAATGAACACATAAAATCAATCTAAAATTAAAACTATTAAATTAGTAGTTTATATTGATTAATGATGAATGCAAATAAAATGAGTATACAACAACTAAATTAGTCGTTTATAATGACTATTAATGAAAGTAAATGAAATTAAAACACCATTACATTGTTTTTTTTTCAATGCTACTGAGTCGTGCGTGCCCCTACCCTGGTGAGCTCAAGGTTCTCAGACGCCCTCTACTGCGACCTCTTGCTGCGTTGATGGAGTTGCTAGATCCTCTAGAGGATGGAGATCCACATTCAGGTGTTCAGACTGAGCAAGAAGAAACTGCAAATGCCTTTGCATCATTAATATCATCTATTGATCCTCCTAAAACCAGGTCGTCAATATCTAAGTTTATGAAGAAACTTGATGATATTCCAGAGATATCACTCCCTCCATCTCTCCCCCACCAAGTAGCTCTGTCTCTGGCAGAAAGAGGATTGGTTGGCTAGTTTATAGGACTACAACCATCTCCTCATTCGGTTTAGAAATGGGTCAAAAGAAACTAGACATCTCCAATAAATGGAAAAATATCTATAAGATTATGTGAAAGAGGGTATTGCACTTTTTATTTTGAAACCAAGGAAGACCGAGATTTAATATTCAGAAATGGCCCATACTTCATGGACATGTGAGGGTTATACTTAAATAAATGGACACCATATTTTCATCCCGAAATGGATGTACCCAGTGCTGTGTCTGTATGGGTAAGACTACCCCATCCCCCTCTTCATTGTTGGGGATATGATTCGGTTAAATCTATCAGGAATGTTGTGGGGAAGAATATTGATAGATGCAAACCAAAAGAGAACATGCATGCTTGTACGAGGATCTGTGTTGAAGTGGATCTAGGGAAAGGTCTTTTGGAGGTAGTAAATATCAAAATCAATCAATGGATGTACATACAACAGTTGAAATATGAAAAAATATCATTCAAATGCAAGGTATGTCATGAATACAGTCATTTTGAAAATATATGTCCAAAAAAACAATAAAGTGAAAATTTAGAAGAACCTAAAGCTAAATGGGAACAAGTCAAAAAGAAAAAAATCGTCAAATAAACAGCTCATCTCCTCATCAAGCCAACCACAGGCTCCCCCTGATATTTCTCCATCCTCTCCCATCTCAGATAACCCCACCCTATTTCCTACATCTCTTGCCAATCCCAATCCTTTTGGACCCCTTGAATAACCCTCAGTCCTTCCCTCGTCCCCCTCCTCCCTCCGTCATCCTTCCCCTTCCCATATACTCACAACCTCAATCCCTATAATATAACGTAGTGCACCCCCCCCCCCCACACTGTGGACAAATACTGACAAGAAACCAATCAAAGAAATCTCTCCAATCTTAAACACCAAAAGAAAGCAAGAAGAAAATCTAACAAAGAGATTAGAGATGAAGCAGAAGAAAAAGATATGGCTTTAGGAATGCAACAACCTATGGATTCCTTCTTTGGGAAAAGTTCTAGGAACAATGAGAAAAATGAAAACCAACAAAGAGGGAAAGGTCCCTCATCCCACCAAACAAATAAGGAATGACTGTGATCTCCTAGAATTGTTGTGTTCGGGGAACACCCTTTAAAGTAAATGCAGTAAGATATATTCTAGTAAAGGAAAACCCAGATATCTTTATGCTTCAGGAGACCAAAACAAGTTACTAGGAATCAGAAAAAATGATAAAAAAAGCTTTAAAAATTATGAAGGAACAATGCAACAAGCCATAGGGGCCTCAGGGGGAATCTACACACTATGGAGGAAAGGAAAATGTGAAATGTTGCAGCAAAAAAACTAACAATATTGGATCCAAACAAATCTAAATGAGACAACTACCAATGAGCAATTTTGTATCATCAACATATATGCCCCTAATCACTATAGGGAAAAAAAGCAATGTTGGAACACGGTTCAAGAAACATTAAATGAAACTCACAAAAAAAAATTAATTTTGGGAGGGGACCTCAACCTTGTCCTAAATATAGAGGAGAAATTTGGAGGTACCTACCATGCAGACCCATCTAGGGATGCCATTGAGACCATTATGGAAAAAAAATGTTAATAGACAGACCTCCAAATAATGGTAAGTACACATGGAATAACAAAAGAGTAGGAAAAACAATATAAAAGAAAGATTGGATCGAATCTTGGTTTAGGACAGCATCATCTCTAATTATAATTCAGCAAGATCAAAAATCATTCATACTACGACATTTGACCACAAGCCTGTTGTAATCACTTTGGGGCTGATGGACAACCAAGGACCATTACCATTCAAATACTGCCCAATATGGAACAACAACGAATATTTCAGAAAATCAATTTTGGAAGTATGGTCTCAGAAGGTCACGAGATCACCCTACTTTGTGTGGGAAACCAAGCTTAAAAATCTAAGAAAGGAATTGAAATTATAGGCTAAAGAAAATGAAAAACAAAATAAAAAAAGAAAGACGGATCTATTAAAAAACATGGAGAAATTACAAGAGGCAAAAGAAAACAAGGAAGAGGACAAGGAGGATCATCTTCAAGAAAATGAGATTTTTTTGGGAAATATATAGAGAAAACCAGAAATAAGAAGAAGAGGCGAGATTAAAGTTAAGAAGCCTATGGTTAAAAGCAGGGGATAAAAACATAGTTTTTTTTTCATAACTCTATTAAAATTAGAAGAGCTAGAAATCAGATTGATAAAATTCAAGTAGATGGACAAGAAATTAGAGGAGCAGTGGAATTAAAAAAATAGGTACACAATCATTTTAAAAACCTTCCAACAACAAATGGAGAAGCAACAAATTATGACAATTTTTTGCAGCATATCCCAAACAAGATAAATGAAGGGAAAAATGTAGAAATTATGAAATAAATTTTAGAAGAAGAAATAGAGGCAGCAGTTTGGAATCTTCATTTGAATGAGGCACAGGGCCCGGATGGCTTCACAATTTCATTCTATAGGTAACATTGGTAGATAATAAAAAAGGACTTATTAAGAATGATAAGAAATGTGTTCAAAAACAAAAAAATGGGAGGCAACACCAAATCCTCTTATTTGGCATTAATTCCAAGGATGCTAATCCCTGCACTTTCAGTAGATTTTGGCCATTTTCCTTGTGCAACTCTTCCTATAAAATAGTAATGAAGATAATAGCCAATAGAATAAAGAAATTTCCCCTGGAGATAATTTCGAAAAATCAAGGAGGTTTTGTACCAAACAGATAAATTATAGATAATGTTTGGGTGGTCGAGGAAGCTATCCATTCAAGCATGCTAAGAAAAGAAAAAGGAATCATTATAAAACTAGATACGGCCAATGCCTTTAATAACCCTATCTCATGGATTTTTTAAAGAAATTTGGGTTCTCAAGTGAAATCATTGAGGTTATTAAGGCTTGCATAACGGACCCGTGGATAGCACCATTGATAAATAGAAGACCCAGTGACTTCTTCCAAAGCTACAAGGGGTTGAGGCAAGGATGCCCTCTCTCTCCTTTATTATATATAATAATGGCTTATTCATTAAGTAGAACTTTGGAAAAGAGGAGAGAAAGAACTTTAACTTGCTTGCAAATCTCGAATGGAATTAAAAGCATCAATCACTTCCTATTTGCTGATGATACTTTGTTGTTGGGCGGTGGTTCATGCATAATTGCCCAAAGATTTAAAAAAATCATTGACAACTTAATGGAGGTCTCAGGGGGCTCTTAAACCATGCAAAGTGCAAAACATATGGTTGGAACACTACATCCCATACCATGCAAAGAATATCTTTGATTCTTGAGATTCCTATATAGGCAAGATGGAACCATTTCTTCTATCTTGGGCTACTCATATCCAAAGAAAATATTAAGGTTGAGTTGTGGAGTACACAAACTGAAAAAATGAAATAAAAAATTCAAAATTGGGGAATGATGTGGCTGAACATGGCAGACAGGGTGACTCTAATTAAAGCTATGCTCACTGTGCTACCAATCTACCAATATGCCACTATCTTGGCTGCGACTAGTATACATAAGCAAATGGAATTAATTATTTTAGGTTTTCTCTGGTAGGGAGGGAAAAAACAGACTAAAAAATTCAGTTTGCTAAAATGGGATTAAGTAACCTAGCCCTATGAGAAAGGAGGTTTATCTATAAGGCTGCCCAATTTGATGAATGTTTCCCTAGGGGCTAAAATCATATGGAGAACGATAACTAGCAATGATAACTGGTGGAAACAAACTTTGGCTTCAAAATATATGAACAATCAATGAACACACTTGCTGGTTGAAAGTGTCCCAATAAGGCCATGCACGTAAGTTTGGAAGCTTTTTAAGAAAATGATACCAACTATTAGTAAACACACCTCAAATATGCCAAGAAATGGTAAAAATTATCAAGGTATGGGAAGATAGAATTATGGGGAAGGATCCTTTAAATTACCTTCCAGGTTGTGAAGAGATAAAATATTGGATGAAGGATAGAGGGATAACTACTCTACCCTCTATATCTTGTTGGGAAAACAGGAACTGGAAATACTAGTATATGCCAAATATCCCTCCAAATTTAAAAAGTCAGTGAGACATCTTATTGCACCACCTCAAACGATGAGCCCCAACAAGCATGGAGGATGAAGATACTATACTATGGGATTCAAGTGGAGGAATCTACATAGTCAAGTCTAGATATATTTCTCTATGAGCTCAGCAAAATGAACAAGACTGGGCTCCATGGAAATCCATATGGAAAATAGAAAGTCTCACTAAAATTAAAATCTTTAGCTGGACCCTATTAAAAGAAAAAATCCTTACTGTTAAAAACCTCTGAAGAAAAGGATTCTCCAGCCCATCAAGGTGTGTGATGTGCCTAAAGGAAGAAGAATCTATTCAACACCTCTTTTTGGATTGCATATTCACTAAAGAATGTTGGAAGCAATTATCTAGTCCCTTATAAGTGGAACTCAACTTTTCTAGAACCTTCAGTGAATTCTTTATAGAATGGAAAAAAATATGTCCCTATTCAACGAAGAATAAGCAAACCATTAAAACTTTTTGGGAAGGCCTTCCATCTGTACTATGTTGGCAGATATGGCTCTCAAGAAACAAAAGCATTTTCAAAGACCAGGTTCCAAAAATTGGAAGGGTCCTATCAAAAACTTGGGGACTTACCTCAGAATTCTTAAATATGAAGGGAGTAACAACAATTGACAATAGTCTTCTACATTAAGAAGAAAGGAACTTGATCATCATGACAACGATAAGAAATAATGGAAATATTAATCCCAGGGATAGACCTCCAACACAGAACTGGAAAATTAGACTAAACAAGGAATATTTTATAAATTAGGAAGGAAACCTTAATAGGTTTTTTCTCTTTTTTGACAAGGCCTCCAAAAATAATCCGAATAGAGCAGGAGCTGGAGGGAACACCAATGAGCCGGGGGGGGGAATGTTGGTCTCCTATGAGTGGGGTCTAGGGGAAACCTCCAACAACAGGGCAGAGGCATATAGTTTTCTAATGGGATGTGAGATCCTTAAAAAAAGGAGATTAAATACCCAATAATTCTGGGGGATTCAGCGATTATAATCTAATCCATGGTTAGCACAAAAAATTCCTCAAATTCTACCATGAATCGAATGTTTAAAAGAATCAAGCACAATCTGGGAGGTTTAGGTAACATTACATTTGAGCACATTTTGCAGGAAAACAATAGCACAACAGACTACTACGCAAATATGGTAGTGTCTAGGAATGAAGGAGAAATAAGAGAAGATATGGAGGTGTATCATATAATGATTCCCTAGTGTTTGAACCTCAATGATCATCATGACAAAAAACACTCTTTCCCATGAAAATTTGAAGTTCAAAACAAAGCAGATATGAAGGATCAATATAAATCTCTTGATGCAGGACCAACCCTGCACATACCTAAGATTCCCAACAATTGTGCACCTAAAACATCCACTTCCAAAGTTTGAGCAATTTAACTTCGATATTTGTTAATTTCAACAATTCATGCAGAAACTCTTCAGCTTACCCATACATAGGCAATCTCGCAACTCACTTTTATATAATCAAAAGTTAATAAACCAAAGCGCCCATGATTTCAACTTGACATTGTTTCAAACATATCCTTCTTTTATTAGGCCAGCCAAGAATTGCAACCAGATTTGGAAAATAATTAAGTTTGCTACACTAAATAGTAGAGAAGTTCGATCTAGCGCATGCACAGGGAAAACCCTTCAATTGTATATCGGACCATCCAGGTGTTGCAGCGTGCAACATCCCAAAACAAAGAAACGAATATAGTTCCAATTGCTTAATGCAAACCCTTAAAACTATCGATTACCGATTCTGCTATAAAACCATAAACCATCGATCAAGTACAGTGCCTGCTAGCGCTCCAGATCTGAGCTACACCGATGCATAGATCAAAGCCTAACTATCAAGATCTTGGGACTCGAACTCTTCAGATCACCTATCAAGGCTTTATAACTCCGGTCCTTCATCTAAGAAATCACGGAAATATCTCGCCACAAGTCACCAGAACAGTTGCAACTTCTCTCTCTCAATAACCACCCTGAGATTCGACCACTGGATCTTTGAATGCCTACCTTTGACTTTGGTTAATTTTCGTTCTATATATTCCCATTCCAACGTAAATACACTGTTGGTGCTTGACATAAGGTCTACATGTCGATCCTTAACAGTCTCAATTTTCAACAACATGCAATCTAATGATGTCGAATCAATTTGCAAACTCTTCAAATGTCGATTCCTCATTATACATTGATGCAATAACTCTTTGAGATCGCCGTTCACTGGAGTGATATGTCACGTGATTATCGCAGAATTAACATCGTTGATGTGATAACTCTGGAACGGACTCAATGTAAAACTGATTTATAACCTTCGCTTCCGTCTTTATGGCGATATGGTGAGATATACAATCTCTTCCACTCCGAGGATAACTATACAACTTGCACAACTCTAAATCGCTCCACCCTCCAATGTGCGTTGAGATGATCTCAAGCGGGGATCACATTCACTATAATTAGTGTCATTGTCGACCTGTTGACAGCTTTCCATTCTGATTCAAGTAGCCAACGAATTTCACAACTAGTATGTATATCAATTCGGCTCTGTTCTAGAAGATCGACGAAGTCTTTCAGACTATTTCTTTGTATTGCAAAGTTTCTAATTCATAAAATTCGACCACACCAAATTTTCAATGACGGAAGGATTCTTACCATTTCAAGCGACTATCAAGACACAAATGCATCAAACTGATGACTCAAAATATATCGATGGCTATGACAATAAATTGATCATAATATAATAAAAACACAGAGTCTTGTCCTTGTCCGGCCAAACCCACTCAAATCTTCACCGTTGTCATTCGATTTACACAGAATATGATGGCGTTTCATAATGCTTCAAGAACTAACAAAATTTGGCTTTTGTCTCACTTATACAATGAAAACTAATCACCATTTCACACAAAAACAGTATTTACATTCCATGGTGCACCATACAAAAAGACACCTTATATTTATATTATACACAATACATAAAAAAGCCTACTCTTACATTGCCCTTATTACATAAGAATGAACTCTATATATATTTTAACCTGCACACTCCCCTGCTCCAAAATGAGCTTTCGCTCTCTTTAAAAACTCACGCTATTACTAAAAAAAAATCCCTCGCTCCACACAAAACCTCCTATTTCTTCGAAAAATCTTAACAACAATCGCCTATCTATTTGCTCTTGTGCACATCTATTTTAACCAATCTTATCACTAATCTAAATAAGGCAATTACACACTTATTACAATAACAAATTATTTGAAAAGTTTATCCTTCTCCGTAATCTTCAAATTTGACTAACAGTCAATGAATTTTACTGTGATTAGCCACAACATGTGGACAATCCTCCACATTGCTGGCTAATGCCGATGCTCCTGCATCAGATTCCCGAAGTTTAAATTAACCATGATCTCCTGATCATGCAATTCTGTTTTGTGTCCTCCTAGATCCCATATTCGTTTTGATAGTTTGTTCTTAGTTACTGCTGTTGTTTGTCCCTTAAGTCTTCTGCCTTTGTGCTGTAATTCCTCACTATCTGCTGTTGTCTTTTTCACATATTTCGCTGCTGGTTTGCTCACTCTAATTTGCAAGTTTCCATTCCCTTCACCTATACCATTTCTACTAACTGCATTGTCCGCAATATCTGTCTTTAATCCTCCTTCACTCTGGCTTGCTTCAAGATCAATGATCTTCAATAACTCAGTGTATGCTTTGAATTCAAAAATTCTTTTGAAATCCTCCTTATTCTGCATATGACTATGAGTAGTCATTTCTTGAACAGTCTTTAATAACTGTTTGTCTTTCCTCAAGTCAATATGACCTGCAAACACAAAACAACCTTCAGTTTTCAAAATACAATACCTTCCATTTTCCTTTGATGCTTCAAGCACCAATCCTCCATCATAGATCTTTTGGATTCCAACAGATCCTTCTTGCGGTGACTTCAAATCAATATGGATTTGTTCTAGTTTCTTGAACTCGTTCAACAGCTTTCCATTCAACCTCTATTGCAATAACTTCCATTTCACCCTTTTCTTCAGTCTCCATCTGTATCTTCGGTCTTTGATTGTCTTTCTTTGTACCGCCAAATCAATTTCTGGTTCTTCATTCTACTCCCAGCTTCTATACTCCTGCAATTTAATGCGTTCCTCAAATTCATTCTCATGTAGCTGATCATTCCTTCCAAATTTCTGGTTACTTCCACCTTCGTCTTGCTGAGTTAATATTTCTGTCTCTTTTATGCCTTTGAGGACATAACCTCCTTGCTGCTTCTGATCTTTCATCTCACCTTCATATAATCGCTGCTCAATTTCTCTGATTTCAGCATCATATTTATTAATGCTATCCACCGCATCTTTTCCTCCATCAGGTTCTGTAAGCTTTGTTTCTCCTTTGGGTTCCTCGAGTAATATTTCCAAGAATTTTATCTCCTCATGAAATCTCTCTAGTAGATCATCCTAATTTTCCTTCTCAGCTTCATTCTTTTCTTGGCAATCCTCCTGAGTTGACCTATTTTCTACATCATCATATTGAAAGCATCTCTCATTAATTCCATTAAACAAATTCATCAGTTTACCTTTTTGTAGTCTCACTATGGAATTGTCTTTAGATTGCTGGTCGATATCAAACTCATCTAACTGCTTCATACCAAACAAAATTTCATCTTTGAACTCCTTCTATCGCCATAGATCAACACCTTCTTCCTCTAAAAGGGATTCACCATCATACTTCACCTCAAGAGCTTCATTCCTATTTATGACAATTTCATTCGACTGTCCATCATCCTCTGCATATCCTGCAAACATACACAAACTATAGGAATCAAAATCATAAGGCTTCATTGCCTCATCTGCTTTCCTTGTCAACATATCTTCGAATTGTTCTGAACTATGCCAATAGTCCGTGAGATCTTCAGCTGATCTCTCATTATCCTCTTCACCCAACATTTCACCTTGTTCTGGTCTACAAATGGAAACTTCCATTTTTGCTTCTATTTCTCTAAGTTTCTCTGATTCCACTTGAGCGCTCAATATCTGCTCAATCTTTCTCAATTCTTCTACTATTTGTAACTTCATTTGCTGATTTCTCCTTTCTCGTAGCCTTTGCCATTTTACTCTTTTCTTCATGGTCCAAACACTCTTCTGCAACATTTTCATCAATATTCCAATCTGGAAATCTATCTCAACTCTCTCTCGGTCAAACTCTTCTTGACTCATCCTCATGCCATTTGCTTTGGCATCTTCCCTTCTGCTATGGCTTCCTTGTGAACTTCCGCTATGACTATCTGTAGTCATTTTCTTCTCCTCTCTTTCCATGAGCTCCTTACACCTCTGCAACAAGCCTCTACAACAGTAAGTCCTTCTTACTGCATTCTTACCTCACTAAGCTCTCTTCACTCAGTATTTTGGTAAGCACGATTCCCTATCTAGAATCTTCTCTTGAGCAACACCTTTGCTCCCTCTAGGCTTTTGCAATCTCTCACTCTCTCTTTCGAAGACACTTCAATTGTCCTCTCTGTCCAATATCTTGCTGGATTCTTCAGGTTCATTGCCACTTCTAAGAATTTTCCTTATTCTGCTTTTAAGAATGCATCTGATTCTTCTCTCACAACTTCTCTTGATTTATATTGTTGCAGTCTTCAATTCTTTCTTATGCTGTCACCTGTGCTTTGAATAGATTTCCCTGCTGCAATCTGGTACTAAACTTTATTCAAAAAAACAAACTTATTCAATGACAACAGAGCCAAGCTCTGATACCAAAAATTTGATGCAGGACCAACCTTGCACATACCCAGGATTCCCAACAATCGTGCACCTAAACCATCCACTTCCAAAGTTTGAACAATTTAACTTCGATATTTGTTAATTTCAACAATTCATGCGGAAACTCTTCAGCTTACCCATACACCGGCAATCTCACAACTCACTTTTATATAATCAAAAGTTAACAAACCAAAGCGCCCATGATTTCAACTTGACATTGTTTCAAACAAATCCTTCTTTTATTAGGCCAGCCAAGAATTGCAACCAGGTTTGGAAAATAATTAAGTTTGCTACACTGAATAGCAGAGAAGTTCGATCTAGCACATGCACATGGAAAACCCTTCATTTGTATATCAGACCAGCCAGGTGTTGTAGCGTGCAGCATCCCAAAACAGAGAAACGAATACAGTTCCAATCGCTTAATGCAAACCCTTAAAACTATCGATATCGATTCTGCTATAAAACCATAAACCATCGATCAAGTACAGCGCCTGCTAGCGCTCCAGATCTGAGGTACACCGATGCATAGATCAGAGCCTAACTATCAAGATCTCGGGACTCGAACTCTTCACATCACCTGTCAAGGCTTTATAACTCCGGTCCTTCATCTAAGAAATCACGGAAATATCTCGCCACAAGTCACCAGAATAGCTGCAACTTCTCTCTCTCAATAACCACCCTGAGATTCGACCACTGGATCTTTGAATGCCTGCCTTTGACTTTGGTTAATTTTTGTTCTGCATATTCCCATTCCAACGTAAATACACTACTGGTGCTTGACACAAGGTCTACATGTCGATCTTTAACAGTCTCAATTTTCAACAACATGCAATCTTTCATTTACATTGGCGTTAAACGTTCTCATAACAGTTTGAATTATACAGATGTCAAACACCCAGAATCTAATGAAGTCGAATCAATTTGCAAACTCTTCAAATGTTGATTCCTCACTATACACTGTTGTGATAACTCTTTGAGATCGTCGTTCACTGGAGTGATATGTCACATGATTATCGTAGAATTAACATCACTGATGCGATAACTCTGTAACAGACTCAATGTAAAACTGATTTACAACCTTCGCTTCCGTCTTTATGGCGATATGGTGAGATATACAATCTCTTCCACTCCGAGGATAACTATACAACTTGCACAACTCTAAATCGCTCCACCCTCCAATGCGCGCCGAGATGATCTCAAGCAGGGATTACATTCACTATAATTAGTGTCATTGTCGACTTGTTGATAGCTTTCCATTCCAATTCAAGTAGCCAACGAATTTCACAACTAGTATGTATATCAATTCGGCTCTGTTCCAGAAGATCGACGAAGTCTTTCAGACTATTTCTTTGTATTTCAAAGTTTCTAATTCATAAAATTCGACCACACCAGATTTTCAATGACGGAAGGATTCTTACCATTTCAAGTGACTATCAAGACACAAACGCATCAAATTGATGACTCAACATATATCGATGGCTATGACAATAAATTGATCATAATATAATAAAAACACAGAGTCTTGTCCTTGTCCAGCCAAACCCACTCAAATCTTCACCGTTGTCATTCGATTTACACAGAATATGATGGCGTTTCATAATGCTTCAAGAACTAACAGAATTTGGCTTTTGTCTCACTTATACAATGAAAACTAATCACGATTTCACACAAAAACAGTATTTACATTCCATGGCGCACCATACAAAAAGACACCTTATATTTATATTATGCACAATACATAAAAAAACCTAGTCTTACATTGCCCTTATTACATAAGAATGAACTCTATATATATTTTAACCTACACACCCCCTTGCTCCAAAATGAGCTTTCGCTCTCTTTAAAAACTCACGCTATTACTAAAAAAAATCCCTCGCTCCACATAGAACCTCCTATTTCTTCGAAAAATCTTAACAACAATCACCTATCTATTTGCTCTTGTGCACATCTATTTTAACCAATCTTATCACTAATCTAAATAAGGAAATTACACACTTATTACAATAACAAATTATTTGAAAAGTTTATCCTTCTCCGTAATCTTCAAATTTGACTAACAATCAATGAATTTTACTGTGATTAGCCACAACATGTGGACAATCCTCCACATTGTTGGCTAATGCTGATGCTCCTGCATCATCTCTGCAAAGATCTTCTTCCAGCTAAAAAAGCACAAAATTTTCATGACTCTAAGCAAAATATCCTGTGCAAAACAAGTCTCAACCATAGCTCGAAGACCAATGTCATAAAGCCAACATTGCTTCTCCATATATGCATGATTTCCAAACTACATGATCCTTACTATGCTCTCTCCTCACCTTTATATCTTGGGTCTTCCTTATCCTCTCGCATTCTCAGACTGATCATTGCTTATTTCGTAGCCTATTTTTCTCACCACTCACCTTGCCTCACCGATTCTATAATCCATCAAAGTAGTTTGGGCACTTCTCTTACTTTCTTTCCTGCTTTTTATCAGTGCAACCCCTCTCCTCCTCCTTGCACTCAGATAGTTGATCGTTCTCACCCAAATGTATCTATTCTATGGGACAAGCACTCTCCTCTATTATGTAAGTATCCAAAGTGCCTAAGCTTCATATATCTTGACTCTTGTCCCCTCTATAACTTCCATTATCAAGCTATTCGTGTAGACTAGTTCTTTTCCCTTTGCTTGTCTTAGTTCCTTTCTTCATACTATAAAAGGAAGACAAATCAGTGAGGCCGCAACAAGTAGAATCATAGGTTTCATTCTTTAAAGGGAAGAGGAAACTTAGCAAGGTCTTGCACAAGAAGAAATCTCAGGAAGCATCAACACATCATAGAGAACCAAATTGTGTCTCTTAGGAAATTTGAAGACCTTGCAGAAATGGATTTCAATCCAATGGAGGGAGCCTCCCAAAACGACAGGTGTGCCATTTGCATAGCCAATAAGTTTATGATTAGCAAGATAAAATAAACAATACAAGATATGAGGTTTGAAATGAAGGCTGAGAATAACTATCAAAAGAGACAATTGGAGAGCCAGAAGGCAGAAATTACTGCACTCAAAAACAAATGTATCCACCTGGAGGAGAAGGTTACCTATCTCAAAAACATCACACTGAATGAGGAGGGAGAAAATTCAACTTATTAGAGCAACAAGAAGAGGTCTCAACAAGACCATTCAATGAACCAATACTAATCAGTCATTAAGTGTATTAGAGGTATCTTATAAGCATGTTATGCAAATGTATTTTAATTTTGTTCTAGTTTGTAAGGCAATATGCTAGAGTAGTAATAGGAACCTCTAGAATTTTGGGAATCATGCTTCAAGGATTTAGGGACTGCGTTCCCATCCTTCTCTCCTTTGACATGATTTTAGTCAGTTCAAATGTAATAGGATCTTGCTCCTCCTTTTTTGGAAATATAAAAATATAACCGATCTTGTAAAAAAAAATGAAAGTAAATGAAATTAATACAAACTACTAAATCACTCATTTATATGCTGAATATGAAACTACCAAAAATGATGAATGACTACTGTAAATGATAAATTTATGATTACAAATGACGACTAAAATTTGCATATATACGACTATTAGTAGCTAATTTACAGTGTCTTATAACACGACCAAAATTTAGTCATATTTCTTTTTCATTAATTGGTTTCAAGCAATGACTAAAATTTGCATATATATGACTATTAGTAACTAATTTATAGTATCTTATAATGCGACCAAGATTTTGGTCATATTTCTTTGGCCATTAATTTGTTTTCCTAGGTGATAATGTAGTAGTATATTTTGTTGTGCATTTGGTCATTAATTGTAGATATTAATGACTAAATCAATGACCAAATTTATGACTAAATATACTACTAGATGATAAAATTGAGATAACCAATTAATGACTAAGCTAAATACGACTAAAATTTGGTCGTGTTATAAGGTATTGTAAATTAGCCAATATTGGTCATCAACTGAAAAATGGTTGTTTATATGCAAATTTTAGTCATTTTTTTAGTAACTAATTAGCCATTTTGTAATGAACTTAAACTGAAATTTAAAGCAATGAAATTGAAATTGATACTTACTCAGGGGATAACGTTTAAGAGAATACAAGAAATTGTGCACATAGCTCACAATGTAATAGGAGAGAGATAGATCAATTCGAAACCCAACACAAGATCAATGGATCAAGTGTTCAACAAAAGAGACATGGGTGACATAGAAAACCAAGACAAGAAATGTTTAGGCCAAAACAAAACTAATTGAATCGCATATATTGCAGATAAATAAATAGATAGTAGAGATGGTAGATTAAGGGGTTATATCACTGTGTCTAAACTATGCTTTTATATCATTGTTGAAACTCACGAAATTGGAAAGCACATATTTAGGATAAATGTAAGATGTATATTATTAACATAATATACATATAAATGCACATTTTCTTGACCATTGGTTTCATATTCCAAGAGGTCTCTTGGACTTCTCATGATTATTGGCCTTCACTTGAGGATTTTCACCTTCCACTTAAGTGAATGTGCCAAATTTACATAACCCCAAGGATTTTGTTTTCAATATTCATTATCAATGCCTAATGCAATGTTCATCCTTTTAATTATGCAAATATACAAAATCCCCACTACGATGAATATGAATATTCTTTTGGACCACTTTCCCTCATTTGGAGGAAAAAAATTGACTGTGTGGGCGCACAGACTAGTGAGCTAGAGTTATAAACTTTCAAAGCGGGTTCTCCATGGAGGGAGGCAAAGGAGGGAGCTCCACTCCCTCCTATAAGTAGGTAGTAGCTGGTAGAGGTAAAAAACCAGTTGAAGAGGATAGATGTCCTTCTGATGAGGTAAGGCAAAGAAATAAGGAAGAGGAGTAGGATGGCTCTAAAACCAGGGAAAGAAACAACACTAATGACAACGAGGAAAAGGACAAGGAACATAAATTAAAAGGCAAAGCACAAAGGAGACCATGCAAGCCCAAAACCTCAATCGCACCTAGAGTGGTGTTGAATGATCCTACTCTGCAGGCACATAGGGACCACATGCAGACGTATGCAATCATTTGTAAATTCATAGGCTTATGGTCCACTGAAAAAGCTTTACAAACTTGGATTAAATACCACTAGAAACCAAAAGGAAGCATAGAAATTCATCTAGGGTCAAAAGGATTCTTTACTGTTGTCTTTGCAAATATTGATGACAAGGACAGAGTGTTTGAAGGAGGGCCCTACTTTTACGTAGCTGCAGGCGTGTATATGTAACCATGGGTGATGCATTTTGTCTTAGAACATGAAACTTTTACCTTGGTTCCAGTTTTGGTAAGACTCTACTCTTTACCTTTGGATTATTGGCAACTAGAATCCTTATCTGTCATAGGAAATAAGCTAGGGAATTTTTTCAAAGCCTCTGAGGCCACTAGAAGAGGGAAATACACATCCTTTGCAAGGATATGTGTGGAGATGGATCTCTCTGGAGCTCTGCTGGATGAGGTAATATTGGAAGTGTTTGATGAAGAATGGGTGCAAACAGTGGATTATGAACACTTCCCTTTCAAATGTCATAAATTCCATGAGCATGGGCACCTATTCAGAGATTTCCCTCTCAGTAAAATAGAAAACAAAAGTAAAACTCACACCATGAAAGATACTGAAAGCTTTCATAAGGTGGTCCAGAAAGGTAGAGGGAGCAAACGAGGACCAAAATTACCTCATACAGACAAGAAACAAGCCAGTCGAAACAGGTTTCAAGCCTTAGAAGAGGAAGAAGTGATAATGCAAGAAGATCAGGTCAAGGGAGGCAATCCAAGGGAGGAAGAGAAAGAAGAAAATGTTGAGCAAACACAAAACAGAAATAAACAGAAAGAAGACATGATGAGTGACACAGATCTGGAAATAGACCAAGAAATGATCTAGAGTGATATGGAAATGGAGGATCACGAACTACAGGAAATTCTTGAGAAAGAGAATCGAGATCTAGAAGGTTTCTTGATACAAGGAACCAGAGAGGGAGTGGATTCGTTACCTCAAGAGAAGTTCCACAGAGTTCAACAGTTGTTCATCTGGAAAACTCAGAACAAAGGGTCAGAAAATCAAAGGAAAAATGAAAAACAAGGTAATGAAGGAGTGAAAGCTATGAAAACCACACCAGGATTAGCAACAAGAATCCCAGGAAAGAAAAGGGGTCGAAAAAAACAGAATGAACTGTTGATGGAATGTGGGAAGCTAATGATAGACTCAGGTAAGATGAAAGACCTATCTAGTTACTCCTTTACAAATATTTAATAATGAAGTTCACTTCTTTGAATATAAGAGGTCTAGGTAGTAAAAGGAAACAAAGATTACTAAGTAACAAAATGAAACAAGAAGCACCGGATGTGATCTTCATTCAAGAAACTAAATGTTCCATTCAAAAAATAAAGGAAATTCACAGCAAATGGCTCAATAGATTTGAGTTTCTGGAAGTCAAAGCAGAGAATACAACAAGAGGAATTCTCACTCTTTGGAACCCCCAAAAGATTGACATTATAGATGCTGAAGCATCTAGAGATTATCTTTCAGTGGTAATTCAACCAGTGGGAGATAAGGACATGTACCTGGTTACAAATTTGTATGGCCCTCAAAGAATGGATGGTAAACTTAGGCTTCTATATTCCCTACAGAAGCTTAGGGAACGTCATGAAAAATATCCCATGGATCTTAGGGGGTGATTTCAATATGATTAAATCATTGTATGAGAAAAAAGGAGGAACCAGAATTCTAAACAAAGACTCTAGTGCTTTTCAAACCTTCATAGACAATGTGAAGCTCATGGATATTGTTATGAATAATGGTACATTTAATTTTTACAATAAAAGAGGAGGAGAGTATCAGGTGGCCTCCAAATTGGATAGATTCATAATTTCAGAAGATCTTATGATCAACGATAAGGACATAGTTGCTAGCATTCTTCCCTTTGGAGGCACAGATCACTGGCCAATACAACTGGATATTCAGGGCATTGGCAAACCTAGGAATAGACCTTTTAGATTTGAAAATATCTGGATCTCCCACCCAGACTTCAATAATAACATAGCCATCTGGTGGGTAGAAGATTTGGAAATTCAAGGCACAATAATGTTCCTTCTTCAAAAAAGACTCAAACATATCAAAATCCAGCTCAAGGAGTGGAATAAAAAGGAATATGGCAATATTTTTGAAGCAAAAAAAATTGTTGAAGGAAAAATGCAGAAACTCAACCAAACCCTGATTATGGAGGGTTTTGATAAAGAGAAAAATGATCTGGCAGGTAAATATCATCAAGATTGGGAGAACTTATGTAAACAAGAGGAGATTTTTTGGAGGAAAAAATCCAGAGTGCAATGGCTAAAAGAAGGAGAAAGCAACACCAAATTTTTCCACAAATCCACTATGGAGAACAAAGCTCACAACAAGATCTCAAAACTTTCGTGGCATTGCATAGGAAACCTATTTAGACAGAGAACAAGCCATCAGGATTATTTCTAGACATATACCTAAGCTGGCTTCTAGAGAGGACAATTTCAACCTCAATAGACCAGTGTTAGAAGAGGAGGTTAATGAGGTCCTAAACAAAATTCAAAATGGTAAGGTACCAGGTTTGGATGGGTTCAATGTAGACTTCTTTAAAGCTTGCTGAAATATAGTAAAATAGGACATTCTAAATGTAGTGGAAGACTCCAGAAGGGATAAAGCCATTTTGAAGGCTCTTAATACCACCTTTATCTCCCTGATCCCTAAACATGACCTGGCTCAATCTCCTGATAGGTTTAGACCCATTTCCTTATGCAATGTTGTCTACAAGATTATTTCCAATGTGGTGGCCAATAGACTCAAACCTCTTCTTCCCACCCTGGTGTCGGCTGAACAATCAGGCTATGTGGAAGGTAGACAAATCCTTGACAACGTCATTCAAGCTCATAAGGTGGTGCATTCATTAACAATCAATAAGAAAGCCAGAATGATCATGCAACTAGACATAGCCAAAGCCTATGATAAGATAAATTAGACATATATCAGAAAAGTTCTCACTGCTTTTGGGTTTGATCATAATTGGATCAGATGGGTTATGGCCCTAGTTACTTCTCCCAGTTTTTCAATCCTTGTTAATGGCTTACCCTCGGAGATTTTTACTCCTTCAATAGGCCTTAAGCAGGGAGATCCAATCTCTCCCTTTATCTTTATAATCATGATGGAAGGGTTGGGTCAAGTGATTAGGCATGCTAAAGTAGTTGGTAAAGTCAAAGGTCTCCAACTTTCTGAAGATGGTCAGGCCTTAACTCATCAACAATTTGTGGATGATACCATGTTGCAGGGAATCCCCACGGTCAAAGAAGCTCTAGCCTACAAGCAAATCCTAAGAGACTTTGCCAAATCTTCAAGTATGGAAGTAAATCTCTCAAAATATAAGATTTTTTTCTTTAATACTCACATTGCCATTCAGAGAAATATATCCAGAATTTTGGGCTTTCAAAGGGAGCTCCTCCCCTCAAAATATTTGGGAGTTCCTCTTACAGCCAAACCATTACATAAGAGCATATGGGAGCTAGTTATTAACAAAGTGCAAGATAAAGTCAGGAAATGGACTATTAGATCCCTAAATCTAGCTGGTAGGTTAGTGCTAACCAAGGCTCTCCTTCAATATATTCCAGTCTTTATGCTATCTGCTCTCCCAGCTCCACAAGGTGTTCTGAATCAACTCAAAACCGTTCAAAGAGACTTCCTTTGGGTTAAGGGGGAGAATCATAAGAAATGGGCCTTGGTAGCTTAGGAAAAAATCTCCAAACCTAAGAACTTTGGTGGGCTGGGTTTGGATAATCCTGAGATTCTTAGCAAGGTTTTAGAAGCTAAATTATGGTGGCAATAGGTTAAAGAACCAGAAGCACAGTGGGCAACAATTTGGAAATAAAAATATGCCAGCACTTGGCATAACAATGATCTAATAAGAATGTCGGGTCACAGAAAGGGCTTGCACATTTGGAATAAGGTCTGGGATAACCGAGGCCTGGTTCAAGGAAACAGCTTCTAGGAAATCATAGAAGGAAACCTTAGCCTTTTCTGGGAGGATAGATGGCAACAAGAACCTATTTTATTAAATGAAAATTTAAAGGATCTCAAAGAAGAAACAGATAACAAAGGCTTTCTAAAGTGAAAGACTTTTGGGATCAAACCAATAGTAATGGAAAAGGGAGAACCTAGAGGAATTTAGATTTTAGGGATAATAACACCCTGAAGGCTAAAGCAGAAACTCTGAAAGATATGTTAGATCAATGGAAGATTTTGAAATCAGAGGGCCATGATCAACTAAGATGGGGTAACAATAATGAGGGTGCTTTTAATCTCAAGGAAGAAAAACTCATTCTCCTTGACCTTAACTCTGAGACTCCGAATAAGGTTTGGCTAAACCTTTGGAGACATCCAGGCTAGATGAAAATTAAACTATTCATGTGGTTGGTCCAGCATAGAAAAATTCTGACCTGGGATAATATTAGGAAGAGGGGCATTTTGGGGCCCTCTAGATGTCAGCTCTATGAAGCTCAAGCATAAACTATGGAGCACCTTCGCAATAATTGCATGTTCTCCACCAGTCTGTGGGGCTCTTTTGCCTCCATTTTCCATCATACAGATAGGGACAAAGGGAATATCTGCAACACCCTAACCAACTGGAGAAGAATTTTTTCAGATAATGAAGTTCTTGCCACGGCTTGGACCATATTCCCAAGCTTCATTGTTTGGAATGTTTGGAAAGAAAGGAATAACAGAATATTCAAAGATGAAAAGAGGACTTCTCAAAGCATTTTTGAGCTGATCCTAAAACAACTCAGAGAAACGGTAGGTACCATAGTGCGAAATCTCCCTAAAAACCCTCCCTCTTCTGCTGATCTAAGAATTCGCGGTGAGCTAGGCTTGCAAGGTATTTCTCCTTAAGGTTTGGACCTAAATGTTATCTCCCTAAAGAATGAGAAAGATTTCTTGCATC
The DNA here is from genome assembly GCA_000404065.3 of Pinus taeda. Lineage (NCBI taxonomy): Eukaryota > Viridiplantae > Streptophyta > Pinopsida > Pinales > Pinaceae > Pinus > Pinus taeda. Next base: position 63,708 of record APFE030672734.1, on the reverse strand, counting down.
CTCTTCCTAAGGGTTTTCTAAAATTCAACATTGATGGGGCTTCAAAAGGCAACCCGGGCATCGCTGGTTATGGAGGTGTGTTAAGGGATGAGAATGGAAGGGTCCTTTTCATCTTCCATTTTCATCTAGGAAAGGCTACTAATAACATGGTGGAATTGATGGCTATGGAGCAATGTTTTGACTTCTTGGATTAGGAAAACCGACAAAATGTGATACTGGAAGTTGACTATGAGATTAAAATCAAATCGGTCAAGAAAATTAGCTGGGTAACAAAGCCAGAAAAAGTCTCAAAGAACTGGAGGCTGATCTAGGGCTTTCAATGGATTCAGCGGCACCTACAGAGCCTTTGTACAGTCAACTTTAAACATGTTCAAATATCGGCAAACAAATTGGCAGAACTGCTGGCCAATCAAGGTGTGATCAATACAGAGAACATAGTTGCATCAAAATGGCATCAGTTGCCTTAGAGTAGGTTAAAAGCGATTTGGCTTGAACAGGCAGAAGATGACAGGTTGGTGTTTCAAAGCAGAGCCAGGGCCCTGGAATCAAGTTGATACGACTAATGCAAATGGTTGCCTGTTGATTGGCTTTGAATCCTCTCCGACAGGCTTTTTCGCAGGTATTTCCTCTTTCCTAAGACCCGGAAGGATGGGTGCCGCGATAGGCTCTCTTAGAGGCCACATTACGGGGATCTTTCCGTCCAGAATCGACAAACCAGCTTGGGAGAGGTTTTCTGGCATTTGCAAGCCTCATAGGCGGAAAACAGTATTTTCATTTTGGCAGCGATTCCATTTAGAGGGGGACACGTGGCGGTGGGGCCGGTTTGAATACCACCCCCATCGCATGCTAAAGTTCGACGATTTGAGTGGGTGGATATGATCCATGTCTGTCAAATCAAATGAAGCAGATCAACGGCTAGGACGGATTGAGCAGGTTGGTGATTGAGTTGGTTATCCATTGTGCTTCTTTTCTTCTTGATGTTGTCCTCTGCCGTCAAATAGGGCTCGATGGATCAACGGTGTAGATGAAGGAGACAGGTTGTTGTGTTGGCGGGAAGTGAGTTTCCCCTCTTTTTTCAGCGGGTTTCTTATGGGCACGGTTCGCTCCACTTTTCGGAGGGTTGGTGGGGGCTTTTGTTCTTAACTTCTGTTTTTTCCGCTGCTTAGGTCCTGCTTTTGGCTTCTTCTTGTTTAGCTTTTAGTTGTGGAAAGGATAGGTTTTTGGGGTGGTTACTTTTGCCTCATGCCCAATCTCGGTTAGTTCTGAACGTCTCTCCCTTAGGCCACATTTCTATGTCGTTTGCTGTAATTTTTGTAAATTATTAATGGAAAGAAGGTCCTACTCTTGCTTTAGCAAAAAAAAAAAGAATATGAATATTCTTTTGTGTACCATCACATATTATACTAAACCTAGTATTTCTATCATTTATTATTGGCCTAAGAAAATAAATATGATGAAACATTCATTTTGGTTTGACTTGACACTACTTACATAGAGAATCCCAAGGTAAAAAAATCCTATACTACAAATAATGTTTAATAATCTCTTTAACATAAAAAAATCACAAACTCCTTTTGAATTATGATAGATTTTGCTAGTCCCTCAATTCTTACCATACCTATGTACCTTGTATCACAATAAGAATTATCCACTCCATAGAATAAACCCAAAGAATTTCCTATTTCCATAAATACTTCATTTGATCACATAATTAGGAGAATCCTTGGAAACCTTACCTAGATTGACAAAAACTATGTGCAAGTTAAGCAAGCATGGAAACCTAGGTGACATTTTTTAAGGAATGTAGTTTGGGAGCCACATGTCCACATACTTTAAAGTATTTTTTCAACATCAAACACAATTACAAGAATCTATAGCATCCAACCTTTTACCAAAATCATGATATGTGGAGGGTATCCTATCATAATTTCAAAGTTTTCCTTTGCATGGGCCTAAAGGGTTTCACCTCCCATTCACTTTCTTAGGAATTGGCCTATAATAGTTGAATCCTCTATCTCTAGAATCTCATGTAGTTTGATATTGTCCCCAACTATAAACTCACCGCCTCCTACTTCCTCTCTATACATTTGCATTGTTTCTTAAACTTCATTATTCTTCTTAGTCCTAAGCTTGCTAGATTGTGGTTCTCTATTACCTTGGTTTTGGAGGAGGTGATTCCACTCAACAAACTAGGATTTAGCATCACTCCAAAGAAACCCCAAACTACTAGATATTCCTCATAACCATTATTTCCACTATTTGAAAGGAAGAGTGAAGGTGATGTCATCTTGTCGTACTATATCAAAGGAGTTTACTACATGGGGTCAATTGAAAAAATTCTGTTTATTGACTTCTGTTTTGTATACACAATCACATTTAAAAATCACAACCACATTTAATTATAATACAAGGTTTTTTTTATAATTAACTCCTGTCTATATATTTAGTTAGGTTAGTATGACTTAATAATGTGAAAATAAGAAGATGTGGGTCAGCCATTAAGATTGGGCGATAACGAGAGGAAAAAGTGCATATCTTTAAAATTATAAAATAAAATGAAAGAAATAGAGTGTTGAAAGGCCACCTTGTTATAATATTATATTTCATGCTCGTGTGTATTTCTGAATTATTGACTTCTGTTTTGTATACACAATCACATTTAAAAATCACAATCACATTTAATTATAATACAAGGTTTTTTTTAATAATTAACTCCGGTCTATTAACTCCTGTCTATATAATAAATACGCAATACAAGAGCACTTTATATAATAAATAGAATATATTGGTTGTTGTAACAATACTCTTTTTATTTAGTAATGCATTTCGTAGGGACTTGATTTACTAAATATATTGCCAACCTTGAGATTAGCTGTCAAAAGGTTTCATATTGTATAATAATGATTACATCAAAAGGTTTGATATTGTATAATATTGTAAATATTTATTTTTGTTGATTTGATTTAGTGGGAATTTGAAACTGGAATTTATTTGATACAATAATATTGTAATAATTTTTTGTT
>APFE030672734.1:24570-51925 GCA_000404065.3 Pinus taeda | reverse complement strand
ACTCCAATCTACTTCACTTTCCCGGTAGCTACATGTTTCAGAAAGGATTTCCCCTTATTGAAAATAACATTATAGCCTCTATCCTTCAATATTACTATAGAGCTCAGGTTCTTCTTTAGCCCAAGTACAGACATAACATCTTTGAGGTGAATATGGGATCTTGACTCCCTCTTAAAGGTCACAATACCAATTCCTATAACATTGTACCACTCATCATCCCCAAGTTCTATATGCATCCAGAGATCCTTCTACCCCAAGTTATTAAAAAAATCCTTGTTTCTAGTCATATGGTAAGAGGCACCAGAATCTAGGTACCAAGAAAGCAAGGAGGGTGAAATCTAGCTCAATTTGAGATGCTAAGGCATCTCCCCCTGCTCCTACTACAGGCTCCTTGCTAGATTTCCTCTGTGGACACTTTGCAACATAGTGCCTGTATTCATGGTAGTGAAAGCATTTTATCTTTCTTAGGTCCTTCTTCTTTCAATTGTTCTAGATGGAATCAACCTCACCTTGGGCCTTCTTTCCCTTGGACTTCATTCCTTTTCCAACTGGATCAAATTCCTCTTCCTCTCCTTTGGATGTCACTCCATCTCTGGTATTTTACCTGGTCTCTTCTTGAACCAAATCAAACCACAACCTTTCCCAATTCGTTAATTTTCCCTTACATTCATAGAGTCTTGGCTATTGTGCCAAGATTTTGGAAGGACTAGAAGAGCTAGGATCACTAGCTCATCTTTTACAACATTCACCCCAACCCCACCAAGCTCATCTCGAACTTGAGTGAATTGGGAGAGATATTATGGAATAGTGTCATTTTTTTGCATCACAATTTTTTGAAGTTTGTCATTCAAGCATAATTTTCTATGTTCACTGTTATTTTTTAAAATCTCAATCATTGTCTCCTACATAAAATATGGTGTCTATTTTCCATAGAGATTTGAGACCACATGGTCTCTCACAGCTTCCAGAAGAATTATCCTAGCTTTCGCAACATCCTTCTTCCATCGCGAAAATTGTTGTGTATAAGACTGTTGTGGTTTTGTAGTGTCAGTTTTAACATATTCTAACACACCATTATCATCAATAACTTCTTCCATTCAGTCCTTCTAGGCTATGAAATTTGAGCTACCCTCCAAGACATACTCTAATCTCAATCCATTGAAAGACATTCACCTGAATTTGAAGAAAAAATGTTACACTGAAGATGCAAATTCAAAATTCTCGCAGAACAAATTCAAAATACTAGTTCTAATGTGATTTTCAAATATTTAATACCATCAAAAATTTCGTGGAAATTGCAACTGCTCAAGATTTCAAACTGAAAACAAGAGACACAAATTCTACTCTACTTATCTGCAGAATGGAAATCACAATTTATAACAACATGCATAGAAATGAAACAAGAAAAACCATAAGTACCAGTGATTTATAAGGGAATGTAACTAGAAAAAACCCCTCAAGCCTCTTTCCATTAATCAGTTGAATAGAGAAACTATTACAATTTCTTGCTCCAGCTCTAAGCACAACATGCAAAAGAATAATTGTTCTCTCTGCTAAATGAGAGCCTCTAGAAAACACTTATCCAATTTCTACCTCCTCTAGCCTCATATTTCCTTGCGCAATACTTGAGGAAATTAGCTCCTAAAAGATAGGAATTTCCTCCTATTTTCTTGCTTAATTCCCAAGGATGATCAACTGTCTGTATGCAAAATTTTGTACACTCCAATAGTATACAAATAATTTTACAATAGCCCTGATTCCTCCACTCCAACTGAGGAATTCAAATTCCATGCATGCATGAGCTATTTTGGGCTCATTGATTAGTTAACTGATAGATCTCTAAGTTACACATTTTTCTCATTGCACAACTGACCTTCAACAAACTCTATCAATAGTTAGAAGACAGTTACCTAAGTACAACTGAAAATAACTAAACTATATTGCTAAAATTTAGCAATCAACACATGCATGACTAAACTCTAAGCCCACTAACTCAAATTTTCTGATTTAACTGAGTGACAAGAGCCATGTCACACTAGTTAACTACCTCCAAGTTGTCCTACTAATGTGGAAATTTGATTTACTCAATTTGACTAAGGCTAAAGTCAATTGAGCCTTTCTTGCTACACTTTCTAACAAAAGAATTTTGTACACAAATTCAAATCTCTCAATGCCTAATATAAGCAATACAAAGATGAGATTTACAACTTGAATGATGAACTTCTAATAGAGGAAAAATATTGAAAGCTCAAACTATTTGAGTAAGCTAATTTCAACTAAATATATTTGCAAAACTCTAAAATAAACCTTTAAGAGATTATGCAAATGCAATTCATTTCTTGAAAAGAAGCTCATTATAAAATATGCATTTTGAAGATTCAAGCTTGATGCACAAACAATTGTTTTCCTTAAAGCATGCAAATCCACTTAGTGATTAAAAATGGCATGTATACGTGATGCAGCTTTCTAACATGACAATGCAGTTACTATGAGTGAAATTGCCATGAAATAATCAAGTGAGCTCAAGCCTAAAGATGCACCTTAGAGGGAGAGAAACAAGCTGAAGCATGGATGGTGTTTTTACTCATGCAATATAAATTCATAGTTCCAAAATGGAATGTATATTATGAGAGTATAGAGCTTGAAAGTACATGAATAAAGCAACCACTTCATAAATTATAATGCATTCAAAAGGATGAGAACCAAGAGGCAAGGTGGGCATAGACAATTTACCTTGTGAAAACATGATAATCCATAGATCTCAATGATAGCTAGATCATCTAAATATTTAATCAATCAAAGTCATAGGCATAACCATTGAAACATTGAAAAGTAGAGGGGGAGCCAAAATTTAAGTATACTATCTAAAACTATTGGGTGGTGTTGTATTAGCGACAACAATTGGAAGACCACTAGTAGAATCCAACATCTTTGCCTTCGTCCCTTGAATAGATTGACTCTTATCAATGATGAAAGGAAATGTTCAGTAGACACTATGTGTACCACTTTGAGTTACTAGGTCATTTGTATATGCGCCATTCATCTGTCTCATTAGCTAGGTACTTTTAGTCTTTACACACAAAATCAAGAGGTCACACATGCAAGTTTTTGATAATGGCATAGACAACATGACAGAGGGTTTATTATATTCATAAATTTAGAGTGATTTTTTGGTGTTTCTCCATTGCTAGCAAGAATCCATAGCCTTGGTGGAGTCATTCAACAAATCACAAGCATCACTTCACTTCCACTGAGTGTCCATAACCCTAGCAAAGTTGCTTGCATCACCTCTCTGTGTAGGAAGCCTTTCTCATTCCTTTAACTTTTATTTGTTTTTTTAATTTTTTGTGCACATGGAATCATTTATTAGATCATTCATTGCACTAGGGCGGATGAGGGATCCTGACTTATTTTATGGACAAGATAGGTTGTTTCTTGTTTTGCAAAAACTATAATATTTTCTTACTTAGGTTTTCCCTCATGGTATAACTCCACATCACATCTCAAACTGATAGGTGGACAATGAAAAAAAACAAGTCAAAAATGTTCAAGACCAGACCGGAAATAGATTTCAAGTTGTAGATATAGGCCTTATGACCTAACTAGAGTTCCCCACAAATACCAACTCATATTTTCCTTGATAAGAAAGCAGACTCATATAAAGGATATCAGGGACAAGATTTTAATACTAGGGTCTACAATATGCTAACTCTTGGAGTTACCACACACAACAATTTGTTAATATTTTAGCTTTATGGACAAGGAAAGTGAGTTAGATCAAGGAAGCTCTTCATGACATCATTTATGTACACTCTTGAAAAGAAAGTGTAGAGAAAGATGCTCAAATGAAAAAGTAAATACACAATGCAAGGAATGAATGTCAGATGAAATGAGATCATAAATGAAAAGGAGATAAAGCTAATTGCAATGAAGTGAAGTGCAATATGGGAAGAATGATGCTAAATGAAAAATCAAATAATTCAATTAAATAAAGTAGATACAAGGACTAACTAGAGTTGTATGAAATGGAAATAAAAGTGATGTAGAGAAATGAAGCTAAATGAGCAGCGTGTCAATAATTCAATGCAACCCATTAAAGACTAGATGCAATGAAAAGAAAAGAAATATTGGAAGACAAAATTAAATGAAGATTGAATGAATCATGCAATGAAGTTGACTAAATGAAAAGAAAAATGCAACTATGTGCACAAGAAACAACCATGAAAAACTATTCTAACAAGAAAATAACATAAACTAAACCTAAATCCTAATCTAATTTAAGAGAAAAGATCAAGCTCATGCGAAATATGATTTCCAATGGAGCCATCTGATTTTTTCCTAACTTGCAAACAAAAAGATATTAGCAATTATAACCATCATGAAATAATGTGCAAAAACAAATATTTGTACCTAAATAGCTTGCACAAAAGAAAGAAGGTCACGCTTGATGGCGAAAGAGTTTGCCATGAAGGATTCTTCTAACTGAACTATAAATCTATCTTAGTAAAAAAAATAATCATCTTGGAAATATTGGAGACATCTCAAAAGCATACCTTCATTAATATGAAGAATATGAGAAATCAAAGGTTCATTAGTTGCATAAGAATTTACAAGAAATGGCTCTTCCAACAACCCAATAATGTTATCATGATAAATAGAATGATGAGCTTGAAATCCCTGAAACACTTCCAATGATGAACATTCATGTGGTTAAACCATGCTAAGGAAAGAATCGTGAGATGAAACCCTAACATCATCAGTTTCAAGGATATTATCAAGATCATGAGGACCTTGACCATTAGGGAGAGTTGAGGTGCATTACTCTCTTGAGAAGCCTCTAATACATCAAATGTTGGAGAGTCAAATTTTGGTGGCTTAGTAAAATCAACAGATGAATATGGACATCCATTATTAAATGTTTCAGTGAAGGCATTGTCAATAGGGTGGCAGCTGCTAAATCCATTGATTTTATCAGAATAGTCAATTAACACATAATACTCTTCATGGATTAATGATGGGAATGAATCAATCAAAGGGTTTATGTGAATAGCATGGATGGTGGAATGTTCTTTTCACATGTTGAATGATCAAAATTTGGGAATTTGGTCAAATCAACAAATGTATATGGATATTCATCATCATATGTATTAGCAAGGTCATTGTTAATAAGATGACAACAATTGAAGCCATGGGTTTGGTTAAATATTTCAATTTCATCATATTGATCATTCGAAACAAAATATTTTCTTGGATAAAACATGCAGATGAATTAGTCAAGAGAAATTTCATGAACCACCTAAGTGATATGCTTTTACTATTCCCATGTTAAATATTGGTTCCTTTTCCTGCAAAATTTCTTCATAAATTGATTCATTAGCAACATATATTTTAATGTCAGTTGAAAAAATCAATTCATTCAGTAATGAAGATAAAGGAGGACGGGGGATATCAAAAGTGACAACTTCTTTCCCAAAGTCTTGAGATTTTCCTTAAGTCACATTTGAAAAAGAAATAAAATCTATCATAATGAAAGTAGGGTTACAATCATTTTGATTAGTAGATTGCAGATTGTTAGAATAATCAATAATTAGTTTACTTTTGAATTGTTTGAGAGAAAGGTAAACCAATTTTTAACACTTTTCAAGCAAATAATTCCAATCCACATCTCTCTCAGAAAATTTATAACAAATATTATTAAATCTATATAAAAGATCATCCAATGATTTGTCTAGTTTTGTTTGGTGTAATAAACAACCTAACATTTAATTATTAATTCGGTAGTTCATAAACTTTGAGGCGCAACACTGGAAATGCTAGAGAAGGACTCCAACAACCTACAAATCAAAACCCTAATCTAACTTGCAAACAACAATCATTATCCACTCCAATCCTACAATCAAAAGCATTCATTAAAACTGAAAACCCTGATTACTACAAACATTAACCCTACAAATCACTATCATTTAGAAGCAACCCTAATTATTAATCAATTGAAAACAAACCCAACTTTTTTAACAATTTAAAGAGAAAACCCTTATACATAAACTTGAAATTCAATTCATGCAATTAAATCAAAGTTATCACTCTAAAGGAAAATTCAAATTAGTCCCCAAACTTCATTAAGAAATTTATCTAACAAAACATTGGTGTATTATAAGCTTATCAATTGGAAAGAAGTCAATATGTGCAAACAAAATATCCTTCAATCACACTGTCATCACAATCCACAACAAAATGTTCTCAAACCACTATTAAAATCAAAGTTTACAATAATACTATGTAGGTAAGTATACCAATGGAGTCAAATGAAGAATTCTAGTAACAAACATATCATCATTCTGCAAATAATTCTTGTTTCCTATTTTAACATAGGTTCTTATACATAATGTGGTTCCTGTACTGCGCAATTTATATCAAGTCGAATCCACCAATATCACTAGTCTTAGAAAGGGTTGATACCCTAGATCAAGCACACGTTTATTGTCAGACCATAAAACCCCAAAGAAGTGAAGAACATCGTCTCTCAATTTGCCAAAGGGAATAGAAGTTTATTAAGTCGACATGTCTTTCAACGCACTCTTCAAAATTAGATCTAACTCATTCAACAACCTAAAAATTTCAATCAAGAACCATATCAGGTATTCAAAAGATAACTCAAGAGGATCGCTAAGAATTCGAACCAGAGATGAAGATAGAGGTGGGTCTAACCTGCTCTCAAAAAGGAAAATAACAAATTAATACTAGAAGCTCACAAATCTAACCACAATATAGAAATGAAACCGTCATTCTAAGAAAACCAAGGCTACAATATAAAACCTCATTTGACTGATTATCAGATGAAGCATAAATATCATGCGATAGCACCCAAAATGTGTGATAAAGACTGGACCTAACACCTGAATCAAAAACCATTAGAGAACTTTTGAGGTTTAAAATGGGCCTTCTAAGAAAAATGTACAACCAAAATAAAATTTACAAGAACCAATAGGATTTAAGATGATGATGTCAACCATGGGGGATTATTCACCATTTTTGGGGTAAAAAAGTAAAAAGATTAAAAAATAATAAAATAATAAAACTACTTTTTCAACTTGTATTTTCAACTTATCTTCCTTAAGGTTTTATCCAAATTTTGAGCGGGGGTGCTTGTTTGGATGCAAAATTTGATTCCTCATTCAAGGAGTACCCATGTTGCATACTTTCGAGGGACCCTGCTACACAAAAAATCATAAATACATGGAAAAACATGATTTCAATAACATTTTTCATGTATTTCTCATTTTTCGTGTAGAGGGGTCCATCAAAAGTATGCAACATAGGTACTCCTTGGATGTGGAATTAAATTTTGCATCCAGCAAGTATTCCCGCTCAAAATTTGAGTAAACCCATAGGGAGATAAGTTGGAAATAAGAGTTGAAAAAACAGTTTTTTCTTTTTTCCCTCTAAAATTTGATGATGTAATATAATCTTATTTTATTATTTCCACTATTATTTTATAATTTCCTTAAGAGGCTCATTTTAGACCTCAAAAAATCCCCTAATTCTTACTACTACTACAAGTTCAACTTTTTGTAATCACTTTAGTCACAAGAACATTGCACCTATGAATAGAAATATAAAGAGTGCATACAGAAATTATAATGTTGTCAATCACATAGTATAAAACACACCAATGCTAATATTTATATATGTTACACACCTGAAGGGGATGTCGAGCTAAACTGGTGGGCCCAACCAGACCAACTCATCCCCCTATTCGAAGACTTAGATTAGAAGTGAGAAATAACCATTCGCACGCATAGATCATAAGGATAAAAATTGGGAAACAGAACCTTTGTATGATCAAACTCAGTCCCTATTACATCAAGGAGAGGATGATTCCAGTGCTAGAAAAGGGGCCGACCCTCCCAATCTAAACCAACAACAATCCTATGATAACATCACCGTCCTTTTTCATAAGGCCATCATCCAATTTATATTTGATTTACAATATATAGATGGTTTTGTCATGCCAATTTATGTTACAAAAAATAATCGAACCATATCTATTTTTTTTCCAAGAATAGATCTAGTGAAGTTACTATTTCAAACAAAGGATATCGAATCTAATAATATCTTAATCATTCGCTCTTGATGGATCGGAAAAATTCGATCATGGACAAATAAATTTATTCTAGAAGTGTCCCAACAATTTCCCTGTAAAATCAGTTTGAACAAATAATTCAGATATTTGACTTGCCAGCAATAGAAACTTGGTAATGACCTTGTACAACTAATGAAATATGCTCTTATTATGTGAGGGTTTCTTTTAGCATACCTTTCTTCTTCTTCAACCTTTTTTTAACTACAAAGGGAAAGGTAGTTGTGCTCCCTCCTTCATTCTCGTTCTTTAGGATCTCCTCATAGATATGCCAGCGGGCCACTGGACCTTATGGCTAGCTCCAATAACCAATAATGTTTGACTAGTGCAGGAAGATGAACTGGTGCATGAATTCAATGCATAGTGTAGGAATATAATTTGTAGTATAGGGAGGTGAGTGTAGGATCAAGGCTTGTTGTCATATGTGTAAGAAGGTAATTGACCATGTTAAACCTACAAACATAAACCATCATTAATAAAGGTTTAAATGTAAAATCTTGCTAAAACAAGGGAGATGTTCTAAATAATAAATATTTACTTTATCGTCTCCAAGAATTCACAAAATGATGACAATATCCATACAAACTATACAAAAGCATGAGGGATTTCCAAATAGAAAGTGATATAAAGCAAGACAAAATAGGGGCCTAACAAGTTTCATTCTAAGATTATTAATATTTTTGAAAACTTTTTTCAGGAATATATTCGTGAAAGGCAATTCAAACTCAGCAATGAATTTTTGAAGTGAAAGACTAGATACCGGTGGTAGAGTTTGAGCCCAGTATTTGACATGACCTTTAAATGTAAGAGTGAAAAGTTTACATATGAAAAATTCATTAGACAAATGATTCAAGATACAACTTTGAATAAATTGACTAATATGTTTTGATCTAGAGGTTTCACCCTCATCGCCAAATTTATTTTGTAACAAGATATGATCTATTTAGATAGGAGTGTTAGAATCTACCTCTCCATAAACACAAATCCAAACAAGGGGTTCAAAATAATCCATGTTAAATAAACAAATTTAAAATGCATGATCCATGGGGTTAGCTTGTCATCCGCCCTCCTTCTAGTGCCAAATTCATTGACAAACATTAGAGAAATTTTGAGGCCTAAAATGGGCGTAAAAAAATGTACAAAAAAAATCAAATTTATAAGAACCAATAGGATTCAAGATGATGATGCCAACCATGAGGGATGATTCAACATTTTTGGAGTAAAAAGGTAAAATGATTAATTTTTTTTTTTTTTGTTAACTTGTATTTTCAACTTATTTCCCTACGATTTAACTCAAATTTGAAGTGGGAGAACTCGTTGGATGTGGAATTTAATTCCTCATCCAAGGAGTGCTCATGTTTCATACTTTTGATGGACCATGCTACATGAAAAATGAGAAATACAAGAAAAATATGATTGCAATCATGTTTTTCCATGTATTTCTCATTTTTCATGTAGCAAGGTCCATCAAACGTATGCAACATGGGTACTCCTTGCATGAGGAATTAAATTATGCATCCAATGAGTGCTCTTGGTCAAAGTTTGAGTAAAACCATAGGGAGATAAGTTGAAAATACGAGTTGAAAAAATAGTTTTTATTTTTTCCCTCTAAGATTTGTTGATGCAAACTAATATTATTTTATTATTTCCATGCTTATTTTATAATATTCCTTAAGAGGCTCATTTTAGACCTCAAAATTCCACTAATGGAAAAATGTTGATTAATTATCTAAGTAGGTTGAAGAATTGAAGAGAGAGTTAGCTAGTGCACATCAATAAAATGAGAAGCTTCACAGACATAATCAAATTCTATCGACTACAAACTTCAACCAAGAGAATATGCAAACAACAATTCATGAAGGGATCAAAGAGTTAGAGGAGGTCATGAAACACGTGTATGATGAAATTACAATCTTACATAAACTAGTATCTTTTCTAATCTACATGTGAATGCAATTGTAAGATAAGGGAACATTGAGTACAAAGTATCCTAATGCACCAATAAAATTTCCTAAGAAGGATAGGTTGGATGTCGAGGTGGATAGAATGGAGGGGAGGATTTTCGTGCAATAACATGAAAAATTAAGCAAAAGCATTATTACAACAATATCAACTTATCAAAAATTGCACATTGGATTAGAAGCTCTAGTCAAAGTATATAAGATACCTTCTATTGGTGCATCAGGGGAAGTAAGTCCAAGAGAAGAGATGAAGTGGGAGATTTGAGAAGCATTAGATCACATGAGGAAAGTTTTCGTATATAAAGACTTAGAAGTGACAAGTAGGATATCATTCAGTATGTCGTGGAACATACAAAATGACACACGAAGCTAACAATCATTTTGAACCAGTTGTAAGCAAAGTCAAAGTCAATGACTTTTTATGCCTTGGCATGCACGGTGAGATATGATCGAGAATTATCTCATGAGGTGAAAGATGTGGTTGTTGAGTATAAGGCATCCCACACATATGTGACTAAATAAATTCACGTTAAAGCATTGAAAATGCCCACCATGCATCTCATCACATGAATGCATTTTTTTTTTCTTAATTTTGATTGTAATTTTGTAAATAACATGTATTTTAATTAAAAATGTGAAAAGAAAATGAAGATTTAAGTGGAAGTCGAAAGGTCATGAGGGTAGTACAAGAGTCATAGGGGTAGGTGAAAGGTCACCTCACTTGTTATAAATATAATCTCGTGCTTAGAGCAATTGGACTTTTAGTTAGTGATCTCATTGTGAGGATATTGTTAGAGAGCTTATAATTCCTCTGAGAAAGCAAGTGATAGATTCACAACTCCACTATTGGATTTAGTGAATACTTCTTTTAATTATGCACTTCAACATTTATACTCAATATTCAGAAGCTCGTTGAACTAAGAAACAATTCCATGCACTTATTGTGAAGCATTGTTAGTCTCTTCTCTTAATGATTTGATGGTATGTCTTTACTTTCATATGTATTAAGGATAATTAACTATTTCATTGCTTCTAACACTGAGATTCTATGTTATTTACGTTATCAAATGTCATTATTGATTTCAAACTACTTTTCAATTGATAAAAAAAGCATTCCTTCCACATGTATCTTTATCGAAGTATGTTAACATCCTTCTTTTAAAGGTTCATGTCATTTATCCTAATTGTGGTAATTTTCCATGCACATTATTTGTAAAGTATTTCACAAATATTAAACTCTTGTTTATAAAAAGTTGTATTAGTTTTCTTATGTGTCTCTAGTTTAGTCCAAATCATATCTTAAAGCAAACAAGATCATATTTAGACCAATACAGTAGATGGGACTCATATTCTAAATGGTGTAGGGTTTATTTGGGACCTTACACCTGGGATATCTCCTTTTCGTCAGTAGATGGGAACCTAGAATAAGGTAAATTGGGCTTGAAAAGGTGAATATAGGGGAAGAATTTCCCTAGTTGGTTTCCCCCAATCAAAAAGGTTCCATAGGTGTTAGCTTCATCACATAAGGGATGTCCAAAGATTGAGAAATTTTTGAATATATGTATGTTAGTGTTGGAAATTTGTTGGGGGGAGGGGTTATTTCCCCCAATAATAAAATTTCCCCCAAATTTTGGATGGTTTCCATAATAGTTTTGAGGCCCTGGAGAGTACTACTCCTAGTGAGTAGTGTTTTCCCTAGCCTCTTGAGAGGTAGGTTATGATCCCATTCGGATATTGAGAGAAAAGGGGGGGGGGGATGGGGAAAAATGACAAGCTTGTGGTGAATGGATTAGGAAGATTGGAAGGTCGACTTATAATAGTAGTAGAATAATGAAAATATCCATATTGATGAAAGGTTATGAAGGAGGATGGTATAAGTGGCATTAGTGTCAAGGATGGTGGAATTGCCACAACTAGAAAATATAAAACTGGATTTTTTCCTCGGAGAAATAATCTAGGAGTATTGGGTAGGGTGAAGGAATCTCTAATCCCACTTAGTGAAGCTAAGGATTGGAGAGAAGTAACTTCTCCCATAGTGGTAGCTAAATGTGGCGAGATCATTCCTATATGTGACATCTTTGTTATTCTGAACATGGTGGGGTAGTGATGGAGGAAATAAAAATATTCTAATACAACTGAGTGGACTTGTTGCAATATAGGTCCAAAAGGATATGAAAATTGTTGGCTTAGTGGGTCTCAACCCAGGTTCAGAGTTAATTTTTGCAAACAAATCCCTACACTACTGGTCCTTTTGGTATCAACCTGAGGAGCGTGGATTGAAGACTCACCCGAAGCAGTATGGGGGGATGCTGGAACAAAGTTTCCGCACCCATAGATTAGTGTAATGTCATTTTGTGCCCTAAACCTACCTTTGCGTAGATCGATAAGCCTTTAGGGCTTATCGATATAAATTCCCTTAAACAGAGCCCATACCTCCGTGAACGTTCACGACCATCTTTCGCAGACCCTAAACAAGTAAATCAGCCACTTACATGCCTCTATGATTACCCTTAATTCTGTGTTTACCCAAATCAACTTAAGTGTTTAATAGCCTTACCATGCAACAAGATATTCTTCACATAAACATTTATTATTACCTGCTTTCATATGACAAAGTAAATTATGTAAAATTGTGCATCAATACAATATTAATTCATAAACCTTCATTCATCATAACATAATAGTGCATTCATGTATAACATAAATAAATAGATAAAACATAAGAATTTATAGAATAATCTCTTTATTAATGGTTATGTTCTTCTTGCAGACTCAAGACTTCCCTACGCACTCAACTGCAGGGGTCCACGCACTCAACTATGGACTCTACTCTAGGCCTCTGCACACACAGCTTCAGAGCCTCTCTTCTACTCTAGGACATCTTTGTTCTTACTCTTAATGACATCCTCATTCTTCATTTCTTTCTATGCCTTAGACTCTCTAAGAGTCTCTTTTTTATACCAACCCATGGTCTGCGTACCATGGGTAGATCTACTAAATCCAACAAAACTTACATAAAAGAAGGGTAAAACCCTTTATGACACCTTACTATCTACATGCTCCGCAACCACATCTTGCCAGAGACTTTACATTCTTTACAATAAAACTTGGGATTTTTTCCCCAAAACTTGGACTTTTGCCCCAAAATTGACCCTAGGGGATCCTATCCCAATAGGCCCCCAACACAAATATCGTGACTCTCCCCCGAGTCACTCTACTGGCATAGAGATCTTATTGTGGAGGCCTCCCAACTCTACCTGTGCCATTGCTACCTCATCCGCGCTCTACGTGGCTACTTGCTTTATCTGCTCCACAAGATGCTCTGTTGTTGGCCCTGCACTATCTTCCTTTATCTTTTGTTGTGTTCTTTGTAGGCTCACCAACTTCTCCTCAATGGTGGTAGAGATAACATAGGCCTTGTCCAACCAAGGCCCTAATTTAGCCTTGAGGACCGCCTCTTTCCTTTGCGTTGCCTCCACCTATTTGAGCAACTGTTTAGCCTCATGAAGCTTCACTAGTCGCTTTGATATAGCGACAATGCACGTCGTCGCTCTTGCTTCATCATACTACTGCTGCAATTCATGAGCTTCCGTACTCAACTACTGTTGCAACTCCATCCTTTACAAATGCCTCACACTACTCTATGATCTCTGGTGGAGTTGAAGGTTGTGACTTCAACTTGAGCTCTGTTATCTTCAAGTTGAGTTCAAATCGAACCTTAGCCACTTATTTTTTTGCTTCGCGCACACCTGCAGCCAACTTCCCGATCTTGCCATCCACCGATGCTTCCTCCTAGATATGCAGTTCAAGGACAATCCTGCATGCCTCAGCCACCATAGCTACAATCTACTCATTCTACGCCTTCACTTTCTTCCATGCTTCTATCATTGTTGTCTTCTCAATAAACATTTGTTTGTTGTTAAACTTATATTCATTGATCATTCTTAGAGCATGCTACTCTCAGGCCTTAAGTTTGGCGATCACACCTACTTGTAATGTGTGAAGGAATTCACTGCCAGCATGGCCAAGTTGAGGCCCACATTCTTCAAAGTGTTGACAATTACCTCGTCAGCGACCACCTCCAGGTTCAAAGCTCCATTAGGTAGGGTGACTGCATGGAGATCCATTCTTCAAACCAACTCTGCTCCTTAATTGGTCCCCAGTGCCAAAATTGTGGATGTCATGCTACTTTGTCCTGCACCAGCCTGAAGTCTAGTTGTTTGGATCTGAAGCTCACGCAGACTCGACTGTATGGTGAGCAGTGCTTACTTTTTCTGCTACTGAAACTACTGCAACAATTTTGTTATTGTGTCCCACACCTTATCACCAATATCATACAAATCATCCTCTATCAAGGTAATTGGATATAGCAACGACTTGGTCGCTTTCATCTTTTTGTGTGGTCCTTCCTTTTCCTTCTCCCTATACCACTTCACCCAGAGAGGAGTACTTTCTTGTTGATATCCGCTGCCCTAATCTAACCACTCATCCTCCTTCGTTTGGGGTGAGGGATACTTTTGACTCCTTTTGGAGTCGTGCTCTTCCTGCTTTACCTGTTCTTTTACGGCATGGTCTGCATCTATCCAAGCCTTCTCCTTGGCCTCTTTCTTCCTATTTTTAGACAACAGTTGAACCTTCTGTTTGGCCACTTATTTTTTCTTTTTCTTTGCATACTTGCTA
Source organism: Pinus taeda (assembly GCA_000404065.3). NCBI lineage: Eukaryota > Viridiplantae > Streptophyta > Pinopsida > Pinales > Pinaceae > Pinus > Pinus taeda. The sequence goes on along the minus strand of APFE030672734.1, from coordinate 37,144 downwards.
GTCCCAGTAGCCTCATCGGATGCAACATGCCAATGTGCTAGCCAACGCTTGATGAATTCTACAATCGCGTCATCCATGGCCAGATAGGATAAGTCATACCATTTCTAGTCGGGGTCCTTGCGCGCTCGAATGTAAATATGATGGAAGTCTACTTTGAACTCCACGTACCCTGAAAACTTCTCAAACATGGTTGGTGACAACTGCAGTTTTTGATTGATGGCCATGTGAATACTCACCTCCATCAGTACCCAAAAGACTTTGATTTCTGTTACCCATGCAGCATCTTTCATGGTCAAAAGAGACGTGAACTCTACTGCTTCTGGTAAATCCTTCTCCATAAGATGAAATTGGCTATCCTCCGGCAAGTCCCACACGACCAATATTATTAAGAGCAACAACCGAGAATAGTGAAAAGTCTTACTATCATTCTGCATCTCTCTGCAGTTCGCAGGGAACTCACTACACAAGTAGTGAGCCCAGTTGAACTGTACGCCCTTCGTGCACTAAGCCACTAAAGAAATTACTGGTGTCGGTGTTTAGTCAATTTAGTATGTCCTAGATTCCTACATTAATTATCAATCCGGGAGTCGTAAACTGATGAAGTGTGGCACACTATATGTGCAAGACAACCTCTTTCTTACTTTTATTGTTTTCAGTTTTATTTTGTTTTTAGGGTTTTGTCCTTGTTGGTCTCCTATTGCAAATGGAAATCCTATTCCTAGGTTTTAAGAATACTTTTAGAGGGCAAGTATGGATGTAGATTTAAGACGAGGTTTATGTCTCTTATGATAATTTCCAGAACTTAGCACTTCAAAAGATCTCAAAACATGCTATTGATAAAATTAGTTCTTGAACAAGAATGTAAATATGCAGCCACTTAAATAAAAAAAAAGGATAAATACTAATCATGAAGTCACTGTCTTTGCTGCCCATCTAATTACATAAATAAAATATAAACTATTGCACTCAAAAATACCAAAAATTTCAGCCTAATGAAAGCAAGATCAATTTACTTCACTTATAATCTAATAGCTCGCCAATTAACTTCTCGAGTTAAGCCATGGCACCGGAGATAACGTCAAATAACATGAAGAATTGATATCTAAACTACCTACTTGTAGATTAATGAAAGAAAAATCAAATTACTTCACTTATAATCTGATAGCTCGCCAATTAACTTCTCGGGTTAAGCCATGGCACTGGAGATAACGTCAATAACATGAAGAAATTGATATCTAAACTACCTACTTGCAGATTAATAAAAACAAAATCAAATTACTTCACTTATAATTTGATAGCTTGCCAATTAACTTCTTGGGTTAAGCCATGGCACCGGAGATAACGTCAAATAACATGAAGAACTTGATATCTAAACTAGCTAATAGCAGCAAACAAATATCACTGAAATCAAAGCATAACTGAAATTGAAAAGCTTAAAAAGTTCAGCAGAGAAGCAAATCTCATGTCACTATTTGATGCAAAAATTATATGAAAAAACTCGAGCATAACCTATCCTGAAACACATTGATCAGCGTTAGTAAAAAGTATGCAATGTTGCAAAATCATATATTGGAATAAAATATTAACATCACAAACAAATTATGAAAAATATACAGTGGAAATAAGAGAAAAGATGCATGAAAAACTTTACAAAAACGAAAAGCAAAACCTTAGCCAGTAGGGGCCCTTTGTACGACCTTTGGTTAATATGTTTTCAACCCAAAATCACGCTTTAAACAGTCATAAAAAAACGATTTTTTGTATTGCAAAACAGAGGATATGTCTTCTCGTTACAATAGCAGGACTAATGCTACAACAACAGCATAAAAACTAACATCAAGACTAACTACTTGCGTTTGCAAATGCTTTATTTATAGAGGAAAATAGATAACTGTTTTTCTGTGAGAAATATTTAGCAGAGGACACATAAACAGGACAGAACCCGTAAGTTTAGCCCCTTGGTTGCCATGATCATTCAATCTACAAAAGGTGGATGTTGGATTTGCATCATGGAGATGGCCTGCAACTATCAAGAGGAATCCACGAATCTAGGAACGGTCTTGGACTTTTCACGTGCTGAAATAGAGACCTATTTGATGTAGGACTCCTTGTTTGACCGTCCTTTGACCAAGGCATTTCTTCACAAATTCGACTGAACAGATAGGACCTAGTCCATGTGTAGATCATTTCTGAGCTTCCCACCTGCCTCATTTCACCTACCGACACCTGTAACCTATAGAACAATCAAAATAGCTGCAGAATTGCGAGTCAGCTGCAGAAAGTGGCTACACTTCATAGCTGATGAAAAAAATCTAAATCAAATAGCACACACGAGGATATAGTTAGAAAACCACTTAAATGCACTCCTAGAATCAATATGTAATGATCTTTTATAGCTTATGAGGCACTGATGTGGGAAAACATTCTAGGAAAGTATGTAGAAGAGAGGTAGTTCTAGGGCTCAACATACCCCCAGTGTGAAGATGTTGCATGTCCTCATGCAACCAAAATTGTGACTATCCTTCCTTCAATTCATCTGCTCTGAGACTTTTTCTAATAAATCTAGCCTTATTTTCTTCTTCCTTGGTCTCACTATCATCCTAGGCTTCATCATTAGGCACCTATATTTGAGGTTGATGAGGGCTCTGCTTAACCTCCTATTCTTTTTCCTCAATTTCCTATCTTTCTCGTGCCACAATCCAAGATGCAACATGGTGTTGTCATGGATAATTTTATCCAACCTGTTCTGTTCTTTCAATGTTTCATTTTCCCTTTTGATGTGTCTATTCAAGACTTCTAGTTCAACAACTTCATGTTTTAATGATTGGATCAAAACTTCCTGAGCTGTATCAGGCTGATTAGACGAAGTGCCCTGGTTTGTTGCAGTATTTTCCAATGATTCAATAAAATCATTCATATGTTGCTGAGTTGGATCTATTTCTGGTGTAGCCATTCTTGGACTGATTTCAAAATTTGGTTGGGAAAAAGGAGAATGCTGTGTAATATGGTCAGGAGGAGTGACTGTTGGTGACTGTTCTGGTGTTTCCCCTCCTAAGTCTATGAAGTGAGCTCCTTTTGTTTGCACTATCTTCAATTTTCTTTTAAGTCTTGAGCTCCTTCTTAAATTCTGTGAGATAGTATCTCCTTGTTCTTCACTTTGTTCTTCCTTTCCTTTTTCTTTCGCTGATTGTTATTTAAAATGAATTAGTCTTTCAAAAAGTATGTGTTCCTCTTCTGAGGAAGGCTCTGGGGTTTGATAAACATCTTCAACGTTTCTTTTCCCCTTCTGTTGCACTTGTTTTCTAACCTCAGTCAAAGATTCAGACAACATTTCTTCCTTACTAGTTTCTTTAGTTATACTAGTAGGAGTATCTTGAATGTTTACACTTGTTTTTCTTCTCCTACTTTTTCTTGTTGAGCTACCTTTAGGTGTTTTAGGTGGGTCCCGAAAGAAATTTCTAATCAGGAATTGTTCCCATGTGCCCTTTCTTTCCTTCAATTGTTTTTCAATCAGAATTTTAACAAGGCTGTGATGATAAAGATGAGGCTCTACATCATCCATATTCTTTTGTACAGTGGTGGACATCTTTTCAAGCTACTCAACAAGAAATAAGGCAGATTGATGGTTTGATTCTCCAGAAAATTCATTAATAACCTTATATGGTACATGTACATGGACCCAAACCTTCCTTCACACATAATAAACTTCTGAATTATCAACAACAAACTAGTCCATTTTTCCTTTACGGCAGAAACAAGGATTCCACATTTAAAAACGGTTATATCCATACATGGGTTATGCAAAATGATCCTCCAAGCCCTCTCATCGAATTCTTTGTTCTTGAACCATCATTCTCCTTCCTATGGGAGCTCCGTCACTATTGCAATGGATGCCTCAGTTACTGAAAATTTGATATCCCCGACCTCAACTTCCATGCCATTGAAGGACCTTGCAAATCTCTTTGTAACTTCTTTATTATGACCCCTAAATTTCTGGATAAACTGCAACCACCTTGCTTTCCTTAACGTGTTCTTTAACTGTGGATAACCCTCCATGAATTTAGGCATGTTCGGCTCTGTTCTTAGCAGAAGGCCCATTCCTTCCTCTTGCTTCAAAAATACCTCTGTAAGTGATGGACTATAAGTGATGGTTTGACGGAGGCAGAATGGTTGTATAAGCAGAATATGGAGGAGGATTGCGGAGAGAACCAATGGTTACAAAATGGAAATAATACAGAGCATGCAATGAAAATGAGTTCACAAAGCAGAGGTTTGTATAAACAACCCTGAATTGGCAATCGTAAACTCAATGTGAGAGTATGGAATAGAATGAGTCTGACAGAATTTTGAAATAAAAGGCTGCAGAGTGGACGTTAGAAAATTCATAAAATGACTGTGGAGTGGTGCTTCAGAAGAGAGTCGTGGTCAATTGGCTTATGTCTTCATGATTAACTGATTCAACAGGTGTAATGTGGACGTACAATTAAGTACGAGTTAGATACAGAAGAGGATCATGAGGTGATTGGAATTTGATGCAGAGTTCGTGGTGGAGTTATGCAAAGGTCATGGAGGAGTTAAGGAAGCTATCAATTCGAATCATTACACATGATGGAGCCGGTGGTTTTACACCTATACAGATTATGTGTTTTAAAATGCTATTTGAAATTAATTTTGCTCATACCTTAGAATCTTACCACTTCTGTTCGCTAACTTTTGATTGGCTGCTTCTTGTTGGTGCTTTAGGTGCTAACATTTTCAAAATATTTTCGTCTTCCATACCTGCATCTGGTTTTCATCATTACTTGGCTAACATTTGACTGTCACTGTAGAGTAATAAAGTGTTAGCTGCGGAATCACCAATCAGCTGCAGAATCAGTAATCAGCTGCGGAATCAGAATTTGGCTTCGGAAACTGACATAGCGAATATATGACTTGGAAAAGTGAATGGATATGGATGGAAATGAATGATGTCTGAATGAATAATATGTGAAAACTGGACATGAAAGGAATTTTATTGGTGAAATGTAATGGCGAAATGGAATGAAATGAAGTGAAGTGAAATGACATGAAATGGAACAACTATGAATGAAATGAGAGAGATTTTTTTTGGAAAATATAGGGCATCATAAGTTTCTAATTTTCACCCTATATTTTCTGTATAAGACTGCCAATCAGTGATTGGTTTTCAGGCTTATACATCTTTTTTTTTAAGAAACAATGAAAAGAACAAAAACTAGGCTGGTAGAGAAGAAGGATTCTTCTTCACCAACCTTATTGCAGAATTATCTTGAAATATTTTTACAAATTCCTCCTTTGAGAGTGGCTTATGATATATCTTCAATCTATGACCATTCACAATGAGAGGAGTTTGATACTCATCAATGGTTTTGATTCTTACTGCTCCATTGCTAAAATATTTTTCAATCTCATATGGCCCAAGCCAATGAGTATGAAATTTACCTTTGAAATCTTTGAACTTGGAATCAAATAGCAATGCCCAATCCCCTTCTTGAAACTTTTTCTCCTTGATGTATTTGTCATGCCACATAGCTCTTTGATATTGCACTAGATCAATTCTTAAGATTTCTTCTTGTCTAATCTCATCTAATTCATTCAACTGCTCCATTATATGCTTTTGAGCTTCTGATAGATCCATTCCCAATTGAAATTCCATCTTGAAGGTCTTAACTTGGAACTCAATGGGGAGCAAAACTTCTTTCCCATAAACATGTTCATAGGAAGAATGTCCTGTTGTGTTCCTCCATGTGGTTCTATCGGCTCATAAGGCTTCAGGAAGCCTTTCTGCTCAATCTCTTCTGTGCAGATGAAAAGTCTTGGTAATGACGCCTTCAATTACTTTGTTTGTGGACTCTACTTGACCATTTTCTTGCAGATGGTAAGGAGGAGATTTTTTGTGCTTGACCTTGTACTCTTCCATCAGCTTCTCCACCAGTTTGGATTGAATTGGCCTCCCTGATCTGTCACAATTTCTCTTGGTACAACAAAGCGAGTAAAAATATCCTCATAAAGAAAACTAACAACTAAATTCTCAGTAGCAGAGAATAATAAAACTCTTGTTTCATATTGTTTCATGTTCCAATTCTTTTTTTCTGTAACTGCTAATTCTTGTAATTAGTTTCAACCACCCAAACTGGGAATTTCCCTACTTTCTTATACTAAGCACATAATTTCCATTAGACTAAAAATGAATTGAAATAAATTCAAATCATACCTCATTGGTGGTCCATTGATAAGGTACACTTGAAATTATGCTTACTTCCTGTCACAACAAGTAAAACTAGCTCTTTGATTAAATCATAATTTATAAAGGTATCACATCCATTTAGCTCAAAACACAACCATCATAAATCATAATGATAGATCACATACACAATCATAACTAAAATAAAATATTAATACTTATCTTGCAATGATTATTTCACTTATGCCTTTATTCTTTGTCATGTTCAGACACACACTGAATCAATTTTAAAACCCAGAAAGCACCTAGTGCCTTCTCTTCTCTTCAACCATATTCACACACTGGATTAGTTTCCAAACCCGACAAGCACCCAGTGCTTTACATTCTCTTCAATCTTGTACAAACACTGGATCAATTTCCAAACTCAACAAGCACCCAATTCCTTCTCTTCTCTTCAATCACGAACACTCACTAGATCAGTTGCCAAACCCATCAAGCACCCAGTTCCTTCTCTTCAAATCAACAAGGGAGTCTAGAGACTAAACTTCCTCCTCCCTCAATATCAACAACAAGGGTATCATGAGACTAAACTTCCCCAATCCTCAATATAAACAACAAGGGCATCTAGAGACTAAACCACCTCAACCTTCAAAATCAACAACGAGGGCCTCCAGAGACTAAATCTCCTCAACCCTCAATATCAACAACAAGGGCCTAGGCAGTCCCATACCTACTTGTCCCATCACATTGTGCAACACATACATATACATAATGTACAACATAACATATACACATACACCCGGTGTATAAAATGACACATACACCTACACCCGATGTACAACACCACATATACACCTACACTTGATGTGCAACATAGCACATATATGTACACATTGTACAACAAAATGAATAGACATGTCACAAAAAAACAACTACACAATACCACATATACATAACACAACATGTATGACATGTACCCAATGCCACATGTACACAACAACACATGTACACAACACCACCTGCACAATGTGTATACAACACCACATGTACATAGAACCACCTGCATAATGTGTATACAACACCACATGTACACAACACCACCTGAAAAACGTGTACACAGCTCCAAGTATACAACATGTACATGACACCACATGTACACATTGCTTTTACCAGGCAATGTTTCTTCTAATGTCTTTCCACTATCCATGATTTTACCAACATACTGCAGATCACACTGCTTTTGTTCCATTGATGTATCCTTCAACATTAACTACCACAGTAAAAACATTGGCATAGTATAAGCACATAATATCAATTCATATCCACATGATACTAACCTCGTATATTTTTCAGGGCTACTCTTCCCACTTGATTCCTCATAAATCGTGAACCTCTTCATGTCATTCACTTTCATAAGCAAGCATTCCTCCACAAGCATGATCCCTGATGATGATGTCAGACAATGACATACATAAAAAAATATAAACATTAGCATAAATAAATCATGATGCCTGACAACCTTGTTAGACAATGACATGTGTACATAGACATATACACATATAGACATTGACATAATCATAATCACAACACAATTACCAAACATCATAAGGTCAAGGTTAAGAGAACTCCTTTTATCTGTGCACAACATGCAAAAAATAGTTCCAAACATAACCAAGGCATATGATGCCTCAAATCCATTCAATTTTCCCTTCTTGTTACCTTTCTCGTGACTATTTTGCCACTTTCCATTTACCCCAATGGACCCAACCAGTCCAATTGGTTGTCATATTCTTGCCTTCAACTGCCCTTTACTCATGCATCGACCTTCATTTGGGTCTTACATTACATGTTGGGGCTTCACTCAGCTCTCCTCGAGATCCATTAACTTTCCTCTTTCCCTAACCAATCCCCAAGACCCTCAAAACATAAAAGGAAAGAACAAGAAGCATCAAGAAGAAAGCCATGGAAAACTAATAAAAATACAACTCAACAAACAAAGTGGCATGGCCATGCACCAGATGCAATCAAACCTAAAAATCAAGTGCAAACAAATCACAAAATATTGAAAGCACAACACTAGAAACAAGCACCATGACTCAAACCCATGGTTCCCAATGCTTCCAAAGGAAATCTCAACCCAAATCTTCTTCAAGATTTCATGGAGATCACTTTTTCCAGTGATACCTTACATCAAACTATCACAAACACACATTTGTTAGTGCATAATTAAACATAACAATACACCCATTGCCTTACCTTGTTGTACCCAACATGCTAACCTATAACTGAACACGTACATATATCGTCTCTCAAGGGACCCCAATTCCTTGACGAATCTAGTTATAGCTAGAAACCGATTTTTATACCTATCAAATACATGTTCATGAATATATCACATATCCACATAATGTCAAAAAAAATCAAGGTTAAGAAGACTTCATGTATTCATGCAAAGCACTCATTCGTTTGGAATTTTGGTTTCCAAACATAGCCAAAGGAATTATCACCCAATTCCTTTGTTTTACCTTTTTCCTTGCTACAATTGACTCTTATTATGTGTTATCACATCACCTAGATGTTAGTTATATAAACAAATCAATGGTTACTTTCCATGCTAATACCAATCATGTTTCCCTGCAACTATTCACACTTGTCAGTCACATGTTCCAAAAATCAAGACAATGTCTCTATTAATTTTAAATCAACATTTACCAAGACTAACAAATATGTCATAGTCAACTCGTAGTCATTATTCATAATGCTACAACTAGCACCCACTTTCATGCAAGTGCATATCAGTGGTCTCAGCGCATATTGTGTTAGTACCACCCTCTGAAAACAAGACCATTCCTTCATGCAATCTTATAGACACATACTCATATCATGATATTCATCAAACATTCAAGCAACCTATAAACATACCATGTTAGATAAACCAAATAGATGACATAATCAAACTCATACCTCAAGGTATGTCAAGGGATGCTATCACATTTGCATAGGTCAGACCAGATTAGTACGACATAATATCAAAAGTATATCGACTCATAATTGAATATCACAATCATAACCATTTGCAAAATCCAATCCGTATTAGCATGATACATATAATATCAATATCTTAGCTGCAATGACCATAGTCATCATGCATGTGACCACAATGCATATGACAACAAGTTATTATCATTCATGATTATCTGATGCATGTGCATATGACCGCACTGATTAACTAACATATACAATGCATGTGACCACAACAACAAGAGAATGATAGGCATGTACATAACCATAATTCTTATAACAACCATTAACCATCATACCTGCATGAAAAACATACAAACTTGTATTGTGATCCGCTTTTATCCTAAGGTCTAGCATTGTAACCTCACTATGGTAATCTGCATCTCCTGCTCCATCTCAGTGAACATATCAACATCATAACATACCAACAACATCATGATGACACAAAATTCATAATGACCACGATGTTGCATGTCTTACCTACTATGAATGCATAACCATATACATTTAGCCCATCCTGTCCAAGTGTTTGAACCTAGAAACTCTTCTACCAATCTGTAAAACTTCCACCCCACATTTACCCAATTTTATAAGCCCTCTGTGTAAATTTAAAGTGGATTGCCACTATGACATGACATGACCTCAAAGCTCTATTTATGGAAGTGGGGCCAAAAAACCGACCACCAATTGAAAACTCACAATATCCCTCAAGGTTATAGTACACTCATGGGAGCTAAAGGACCACCCCATGTGACTAACCCTGAGTTGGGGCTTCTTTTATCAAAACTTTGTTGGAAAATCAGAAAGGCAGCAAATATTTTCTCGATATTAATAATTACTTGTGTTGTTACTTATTATTACGATTATTTATATCTTCTTTCTTTAGTTCATTAAGCAATTACACAAAGGAAACAACACATAAAACAATTGACACAAGATGTAGGCACATGCCAGGGAAAAGCCCCCTCGATGGGAAAACCTAGTCAAAGTAATTCTTCCTTTCAATAGTATTCCTTGATACTCTTCACCCTACACCTTGACCAGACCTTCCCTCCACACCAAGTAAGCCTCTAGAATATTGATCTCTTCTCAACAACTTCGACTATGCAGTAACTTGCAGTAGCTCACGACTTCCAAAAATAGTCCAACTTGGGAGACTTCATTCTCCCAATCCAGAGCATGAAACAGAGAGAGACCACCACCAAAATTTCAATTTTCCTTAACTCCTTAGACTCCCCCAAACTTAGATTCACTTTGGCTTCCTGGGGGTATACTTTCCCAACCTCAAACGTCGCACTTCAGCCCAACAAACAAATTTTCACACTTCTACCCAGAAGAGAGAGAATGCGAAGTGATGCTCTAAATGAATTCATATTCCTTCCTTTTATAGGCTTCTTATGGGGTAGAATGGGTCCTTAGGCTGACTTGATCTTCTCTTAGGCCGACATGGTGTGGAGGTTCCATAATTCATATTTTACTCAATACTAAACATTTTTACATGATTCAAAATCCCAAGAAGGGTCTCTTTAAATGTACAATATAGAATCAGAATAAATTCTAGAATTCTTAAATGGGGACTTTCACCTAGAACATGGTGACCCAAGCATAAAACCCATGCTTTAATAAGTCACAATAATAATAATAAAAATTATTTTCTTTATTCTTTTGACAAGTACATTACATAATGACTCAAGTACACTATTGAAGACCAAACATAGTTACTGTAGAGTCTCCAAATTGTATTCAAAATATCATCCACTTTCACCTTTATTGCCACCATTTCACTCACATGTTTCAACTCCATGAACATATAACCTTTAATTAGCCTCCATTTTCATAATTATATGGGTTCCATTTGTGTTTTTCAAAAGTTAATGATTTCTAGTATTATAAGTGAATTAAATGGTTAAAACTTAGAAAAATGACATATACTTGCTAATACTTAAAAGTGGCTTGAGTTTCATGACATGTGTAGGTCATTTGGAAGCTTCCAAGGCACCCTTATATGGCCTCCAATGCTCAAATTCAAATTATCTCCAAGATATGGAAGAAGATTTGGATAAAGGTCAAAGAGGATATGTTTCTCATCATTACCTATTTGAGTTGTAACTCTATGAGATTTTCTAGGGATCTAGGGAGAGAATAATGGACCTCCATTAATGAGGTAGCTTCTTATGTTTTTGTATAAATAGGAGAGCCTTCTCATTTGAAAGGCATGTGAAAAGTTGGGGACATGCTCATGTTTTGAATATAGAATTTGGATTTGGCACCATACCCATGAGTGATGTTCACTTTGATTTGGTTATGCTTGTATTTCGAGCTTCTCAACTTTCCATCCCTCATGCTTTTGGATTGGCCACCTATAATGTGTGAGATTTATTGTTTCTCATAGATTAAGATTTATTTATTTCATGTCTTTTCCTATGTGAGAGGTTAAGAGTGGTTGTTTTTTATTTGATTTCATATCTAGAGGTTAAGAATGATTGTTTTTGCTTTCATTTTATCTCATGTGGTTTTGATTATTCATTTCATAGGATCCTGATTTGATAATGCAAACATGATCTCTTAGAGTAGATTTCATTTCATGTAATTTCAATTCCTACAAGTGTGGTAGATTAAGATTTCACTTCATGTAAGTGCAAAAGATTAATATTTCAATTCTACACACTGTACTATAATTCCTTTTGAATCGATTTTTGAATTAGAATAGGTGAATTTGGTTTTTCAATATTTGGTCTCATAGTTAGATTGATCTAAATTGAAAGTTAATTTCTAGCATATATAGTGCACACATGCATCGCAAGTTTTACGAAACCCTCGAGTTGATAATTAAATGATAGGTAATTAATTTGCCTCAACATTTGGTTGCCGTTATTGGGGAAGTATGCATAGGAACTAGCTTTCAGTCTAGAGTTCATTTTTCAGTTTTTTCCTAGATGCATGATTAGAACATGTAGATGCATAAATAATTTAGCTGCATATCATTTTTTTTTAAAGAAAATATATAAAAAAAAACCCTTCAATCACCTACCACACCCAATATATCACATGGTGCAGTAAGAGCCACACATCCACATCATGAATTCTTTTTTTTTTGCAGGTAGAAGAGATGACAAAGGAGGATGAAAAAAGGGATGGAGATCCTTTTGGATTTCCCATTCAAGAAAATAATGTCAATGTTCAAATGAAGAACATCCCTCCATCCGTATTTCCTATTGATGCCTCGAAAATCACTGCAACAATAATGGGGGATAACCACCCGGTCCGGACCTTAAAGAAGCTCCTTTTCCATTTGGTGTGGTGGCTCCGACTGGTTTAACTAGGTCCAGTTACCTTCTCCCTATTGCTATT
>APFE030672734.1:0-12609 GCA_000404065.3 Pinus taeda | reverse complement strand
GGGGGGGGGGGTTGTGTTTTCACCACAACACTTCCTAACTTCAAAGGTATGAGATCAGAAGACTCAGAAAATTTTCCTTTTGAATTTAAAATCATTTGTTGATCTTATGGCTACTCATTACACATTCAAAAATTAAATTTGCTTCCAACAACATTGATGGATAAAGCTCTTACATGGTTCATGACTTTAGGAACAAATTCTATAAGGACATGGGATGATATGAAAAGAAAATTTTTGGAAAAATATAAAAATCATTACAAACACCATGACCTTAGAAATGAAGTCTTTAAGATGAATGAAAAAAAGGATGAAAATCTTGAAGACCTAGTGGAGATATTTACTTATAATATCAAAAGATCTAAAATGCATAATTTAGGATCAGACATATCAAAAACTCTCCTACTAAATGCTATAAAGAATGAATAGATTGATCTTCTTAACCTAGTGGGAAAAGGAGATGTTTATCAATTATCAATTCAAGAGATTTGTGAACTATGCAAGAACATATCAAGAGGAAAAGCAAAGTATGGAAGATCTCCTCAAGATCTAGTTACGGCAAGGGAAAGTAAGTTGACAATGGGATGGGTAAGTCAAACTAAACTTAACAATTTGCTAAACATTCTTGGTAATTTAAATGAACAATTGAGATGCTAAGAATGCAAAACAAGAAAAAAGTTGATAATGTTGCTTTGCATGAATGTCCACTTATTAAAATTTGTAAAATTTGTGCAGGATCACATGCTTCTAAAGATTTCCCATCATTACCAAGGTTAAAGGTAGTTTACCAAAAGGATAATGGAGTGAATCAAGCTCCAAGAGGACCATGGCAGCCTCATCAACCCAATATGATGCATATCCTTGTGCACAATTTCAGGGTTATGCATAACATAATTGGAAAACACCTTTGCTTTGGCAACCTTGGCCATCTCAATCCCAATCTCAAAACCAATCTTGGAAGCATGGTTGGGAAGAGCCTTACAGAGGAAATACACCATATACTCAATCTTTCCCTCACTATCCTCAATACCAATAGCAATGTTATCCATACCATTCACCTCCACCACAACATCAGTTTCACCCTCAGTTAATCTCAATTCATTCTTTCCCACTACCTGCACAACCATTTCGAATCCCCAACAATAAAACACCTCAATCCACTTACAATGTTGAGGTATTACAAAATGACTTACCAGCTACCATTGAAGAACCACAACTAGAAGAAGAAGATTCAAATAAGTCCAAGAATCATGTATATCCGTAAATAAAAAACAGTTGATGGAACCTAAGATTGAAAAGTTTCATGCATGCCTATCACTAGATTCTATGAATGGAGATAACATATGTGAGGACTTGCATGGCATGATAGAAGGAAGCCAAGGAAGACAAGATTATATTGAATCTTGGTTCAAGGCAATCATTGGATCCCAGTATTCCATTCTTCAGTGTCTTCTAGCATCATCTCAATCAAGACAGTTGGTCCCTCATACACGGGTATGTATCAAAGAATATATTTCAAACCTGCATATGAGTATATCTATCATTTTGTTACATACATGGCTCCATTGGAAACATTCATATACTTAAAAAAAAATGAAAATAAAAAAATAATAAATAAATTCAAGTAGATAAATAGGAAAAATAAACCTGATTACCTTTTCCTTTTAGTTCTGATGCATTTTTTTAAAAGTTTTAGACTTAAACCTCTTAGGTTGTTATTGATTTCTGCAATTTTCATTAACCCCCAAAAATACTTCAATAAAAAATCATGGTAGATTTCTAAAAAAAAAACATCTATTTTTTTTAAATAAAACAAACAACAAAACCAAAAAACAAAACCAAATTAAAATTATTAAACAAAATCATTTAAAAAAAGAAAAAAAAAAACTAAAAAAATACAAATACAAAACAAAACATTAAAAAAATAAACAATAAAACAAAACAATTAACAAAAACCATAATAAAGAAACAATACATGCATACAAAACTCATGAACGTTGATGAGGTTAAATCAATAGTAGTCATCGTAGGTAAAAACATGAACACAAATCGTAATCTTGGGCTTCCGCGCTTTGGCCTTATACAAAACCTGCAAATAAAAATATATGTAATACATATCCAGATCGGAGCGTTGGTTAATATTTTTTCCTAAGTTGCAACAATAGAAACATTGATTTATAAAATGATGATTTGTTGGGTGAATTCAATGGTTAAATCCGTTTTTTCCCTTGGCGGTGGAATACACATTGTAGTTTAAGCTTTGGCCTCGAAACAAACCTGCAAGAACATTTAAAAAATCAACTCTGCAAATAAAACATTCAACAAATCTTACCATGGGAAAAGGAATGGTTTGTGAATGCTGAAGATTGAAAAGGAATTTTATTTGCACCAGACATGAGCCATAACAATCTCCAACAATTCTAGGATGCAACCATTATTTAATTTCAAGACCCATCAATTACTTGAGCATTTGCCAAAAATGCGTAGCATCTTAAAAATGTCATTTTGGAAACAATATTTCTGGCCAACGGAAAATGAATTTCGAAAAACTAAAATGTGGGTTTTCTTCAGAACAAGGTCAATCATAATACCCAAGATAGATTTTTTGAAATTCGTAACTGATTGTGATATATTCGGGGTTCTATGGTGCCCTAGTTGGCAAATTATGTGAAAAGAAAAAAGTTTTTAATTATTGCACAAAGATAGTTGCAACCATCAGCTTTGATTTTCATGTGAATGAAAAATATGGATCCAGGAGAAAAACGTATAAAAAGGTAATATAGGAAGCTAGATTGTTGATGAGATAAATCAGATTTCAGTGGTTGCATATTGCATAACACCATTTGCCTAGTGCCTAGTGGCAATTATTCGACAACCTGAGTTGCCTTTGATGCATGATCCCTTGAAATCAGCAGGAGTATCCAGAAATAAATTCACTGTAATAAATCAATATGTACAGGCTTTTCATGCTTTCAAATGGCCCTTTCACAATTTCTGCAAAAACTTAGATAAAGTAATTGTTTATCGTGTGCATCATCCAACTACACTTCTGGTTAATACTATGGGAAATAAGAATTTGGCATGAAAGAAGTTTATGTGCCAGCAGATCTTACAGAAAAAGATGACGTTCAAGTACTAAATGATAGCAAGCATTTAGTTGAGAAATATATGCAATATGCTTCAAAAGAGACAAAGATTCCATGTGAAGATATGGTACCAGTATTAGTTTTTTTTTTTTTAATCACAACTTGTTAAGTTTTGATATTTTTATTTGCCTTCTAGGTGCCCCAAATCCAATTTTCCTTGATTTTGTGAATCACTGAAAACAAATTACATGAAAAATGTGTTATTTTTTTTAAATCCCCCGCACGATTGAATTCCAAATCTCCACATGTATTTAAAAGAAGAAAGAACAAGTAGAGGGTTGTAAGATATTATCAAAGACCACAATCACTCAAGGGTATAGGAATATGAGTGGCATATCTAGACACGATAATGGACATGAATATAATAATAAATATAATTATAATTATATATTAATATATATATAATTGTTCTATTTGCTAATTTTTTTGGAAGAGGCATGGATCAATTTGAAGATTGGACGGGTTATTTGTTCATAACAAAAATGCATAGATGTGTGTACTTAACTGTCTGTTTAGGATTTTAGCTACCAAAACTGTGAAATTCTGCAGTTGAACAAAATTCTGCAGCTAAACCACAATTTTGTAGCCGAACAACAATTTTGCAGCCCTATATTTAATTCAATGATTTATTTTGTGACAACACATTCTAATCAAAATTCATGAGCAACATGCCATCTAATTTTCCTGCTTCATCCTTCACATCAATATCATGTTCCCATGCCACACTTAAGCATGGCAATTTTCTCTATTTCAAATCATCCTAAATTTCTCATACGACATCAAATTTTGACCATTCAAGCGTCATTGGGAAGATATCGATGACATATACACAATGAGGAAGCTATCATTAGAGTTTAAAACAATAAAAATGAAAAAATTGTTGAAAAGACACAACAGGTAACCCGAGGCATTAGTTTCGAAACAAGTAAAAATTCATTTGATTTTCTTTCGTGAATTTGTTTTATTAGTACCAATTCTCAGTTTTCTGTGTAATTGTCATAAATAGAGAGATTAATCACCTCTCTCTTTTTGATAATCTTACATTTCAATGCAGAAAATGTACTAAGTTCTTGTAGGTTCCAGGAAGATAAACAGATGGACACAAACAAAAAGTGTCTCTCAAACACCACATTTCCTTCAAAAGAACATGATCATAGAAACATTAAAGTTGAAATATCCAAGCATTAGCACATGATTTTAAATAAAGAATGTAGAATCAAATGCATCACACCATTTGGAAGCCTTTCAGATACCAGTCTTACCATTGTATTCCTACTTATTCAGTGAATAAAATCTTCATCTCACTTTCCTTCAAAGTCATTTCCCTGCCTCGCTTTCACTAAACTTTAACCCTAGCAATAAAACCATTCAACTCCCTTACAAAGCTCATTCATTCCATTTTCCTTTTCACTTTTTTCAAATAAACCTTGATCCACTGCAAAAAAAAATAAAAATTTCATCCATAGTCCTTCAAAATTATTGTTTTATGCTCACGTTAGATGATGGAAAATTCATTAAGGCCTCCCTTCTAACAATTCTTGGCCTATTGACATCAACACATTATCTAGGTTCAGGACTAGAGCCCTTGAGGCTTGTATGGATCAATGACAAGTTCTCTCACTGACAGTCATGGGAATACATCAATGTCCCTTGATCATTAGATCTTGCAAGTGGCTTAACATCAGCACATCTATTCACACTTTGCAAGATGTACTTAGGTACCTTGGCACTCGTTGACATTAATGGCGAGTTTGTTTTGCATTGGTTAATGATATTCATCAATGGTTAGTAATCTAGTGACTTCTCTTCATGCTTGACAACAACACAAGCATTCGCATGACTAGAATTGTACCATCGGGTTTTGTAGCAGGCGAAGACTATATCATTTAAGCCTTTTGCAGTAGATACAACAGATTTTGCAGCAACCATAAAGAATCCACTTTCACCACCCCATCCATCATTTATGAAATCAAGAAGTAGATGAAATTATACATTCTATTCCATGATCGAGCAACGGCTACAACTTCTCTACATATGCACAGTTTGTCCACTTCCTAGGTAAGTAAAGATATGTTTTTTTCTAGCTTTTAATCATATAATTCCTTGAATACTAAAATTATAATTTTTAGACAATACTTCACCATATTTCCTTTCTCATTTGAAAAAAAACAGTAAACACGTTTACTTGGGGGGAAGGGACATCCATTTATTATCACATCCATATCACTTCATTCTGTTTCACTTCATTTCATCCTAACATACTCATCCTAATCAATTATGATTGCATTATGGCTCAAAGGTATGTGATTTGCAAATAAATGTCTAAATGATGAGCATATTATATGGTTGATTTATGCACTCTTAAACATGTTCAATGAATCTTGTTGCCAAAAAGAAACAAGGTATCGAAACACAAGAACCAATACCAATTAACATTTGGTTGTCACACAAGAACCAACCAAACATGCTGCATTTCAATGTATGACAAGGAATACTTTGCAAAATGAATTCAAATTGTTAAGTACTATCAAATACAAAGTTTAAGGACATATGATATAAGCCAAGCTCATTCAAAGGCAAATCATGATTAAGAAATGTAGTAGATTGCATAAGGACATGCAATAATGTCAGTTGGGGGGAATGTAGAGTCTCCAAAATGTATTCAAAATATCATCCACTTTCACCTTTATCGCCACCATTTCACCCACATGTCGCAACTCCATGAACATATAACCTTTCATTAGCCTCCATTTTCATAATTATATGGGTTCCATTTGTGTTTTCCAAAAGTTAATGATTTCTAGTATTATAAGTGAATTAAATGGTTAAAACTTAGAAAAATGACATATACTTGCTAATACTTAAAAGTCGCTTGAGCTTCATGACATGTGTAGGTCATTTGGAATCTTCCAAGGCACCCTTATGTGGCCTCCAATGCTCAAATTCGAATTATCTTCAAGATATGGAAGAATATATGGATAAAGGTCAAAGAGGATATGTGTCTCATCATTACCTATTTGAGTTGTAACTCTATGAGATTTTCTAGGGATATAGGAAGAGAATAATGGACCTCCATTAATGAGGTGGCTTCTTATGTTTTTGTATAAATAGGAGAGCCTTCTCCTTTGAAAGGAATGTGAAAAGTCGGGGAAATTCTCATGTTTTGAATATAGAATTTGGATTTGGCACCATAGTCATGAGTGATGTTCACTTTGATTTGGTTATGCTTGTATTTGGAGCTTCTCAACTTTCCATCCCTCATTATTTTCGATTGGCCACCTAAAATGTGTGAGATTTATTGTTTCTCATAGATTAAGATTTATTTATTTCATGTATTTTCCTGTGTGAGAGGTTAAGAGTGATTTTTTTTTTATTTCTTATATATCTAGAGGTTAAGAATGATTGTTTTTGCTTTAATTTTATCTCATGTGGTTTTGATTATTCATTTCATAGGATCCTACTTTGATAATACACACATGATCCCTTAGAATAAATTTCATTTCATGCAATTTCAATTCCTGCAAGTGTAGTAGATTAAGATTTCAATTCCTGCAAGTGTGAAAGATTGAGATTTCAATTCCGCATACTGTACTATAATTCCTTTTGAATCAATTTTTGAATTAGAATAGGCACATTTGGTTTTTCATTATTTGGTTTTGTAGTTAGATTGATCTAAATTGAAATTTATTTTCTAGCATATATAGTGCATACATGCGTCACATGTTTTACGAAACCCTCGGGCTGACAATTAAATGAGAGGTAATTAATTTGCCTCAACAATTACTTTTTCCAAAACTCCCTCTTAACTAGGGTAGTATTCATAATGTACATATACAATGGAAGATATCAAACTATATGAACCATGAAGAACTTTAGGCACCGCAATGCCATGGACTAAATTCTTGACCATGGCAATTTATCTAACTAGTCACTCAATAATTTAGGCACTGCAATGCCATGGACTATATTCTTAACTAGGGTAATCTATCCAGGTGGAACTAATATAAACTCAAGATTTCAACCCCTCTAACTACCATCAAGCGTACTTTCTAACCATTAACCCAAAATCTAGGTGTGTGTCAAATCTCATTGACCAACACCACCTTTCCAACTTTAGGGACTCAGACATCAACATAAAGTGTCAACCAGACATCTCCCCAGGAAATGCTTCACTTGTAAAGCCATACCACCCCTTGGTCTAACAGATCAAGAATAACCAATCTCTCCCAATCAAGTTGATTGGTAATGAACATGATTTCCTTCGAGAGATTCATATGTACAAAGACAACCCCATTCTTTCACATGTACATAATAAAATACAAACCTCCGGGGTCTTACAGACAACAAATGTTGCTTCTCATATTTTCATAGTAGGACTATCAACTGAATCTTTGACATGAATATTCCTTGATCATATGTTTTCCTTCCTACTTTAGATGAAACAACATATTCTTCAATCATATCATGCTTTCTTTCTTTCAACAGTACTACAAAATGCATTCCCCATCTTTCCTTTTCCTATTCATGGCCTTCACTCAAACTTATGGTTATTAGTCCCAGTCTACTGCATAACACATGAAGTAGAGAACCATATATGCCAGTCCCTCTCAACCAAGAAGCACCACTTTATCCAGACTCCCTCTTAATCTTAGGGATATCTCTTCTATTCATGCTTCCTTTGGGAGATCAACTTCTTCTTTTTCAACATAGGAGAATATTTCATGGCTTCTAACCATTTCATCAGAGTTATCATCATCCCCATCATGCTCATCACATATTCACCAAGTTGAAGATTGTGTACGAGCACAACTTTCTTGTTACAACGAGCATTTCACCAAGTTGAAGATTGTGTACCTCCACAACTTATATAGAAAGTAAAACCAAATCTATATAAGCATGATGTTATCCATATCATAATCACATAATCATTTCAACTTTTATTCATATCAAATACCCAGATTTTACAAACAAGAGACATATAATCTTTAACATCTTGCTAGGGACTTTATACACCCTAGACTACTTCTTAACAACATCCATTCCAGCTAGGGCTTCAATGTGTCTTCCAAAGTTATGACATACCTTACTACAACATATAGTAAACTCTAGAAACCATTCACACAAATATGGATCTACAAATCACCTAACAGCCTTCCAAAATACATGTGATAGACTTCTCACTAGAAATTCATACAAATCTTATATTTCATACAAAATAATTAATCAAATTCAATTACAACTTAGTCATCAACCTGACCAGCTTCCACTAGGGTTAGTTCCAACTTCCTATATTTTCAATCAATCAATGAATCCATCATCAACATGATCAACTACTACTATGGTTACCTGTAAACCCTTGATTTCCACTTTCACAAATTCAACAATCTCTTTCACAAATCTCAAATATTCATGAGAGATTTCT
Organism: Pinus taeda; assembly: GCA_000404065.3. Classification (NCBI taxonomy): domain Eukaryota; kingdom Viridiplantae; phylum Streptophyta; class Pinopsida; order Pinales; family Pinaceae; genus Pinus; species Pinus taeda. Next base: position 4,044 of record APFE030672734.1, on the reverse strand, counting down.
AATTCAACTAAGGTTCAATGCCAAAACCTTATATTTTCGATCTCAACAATAATTTTATGCATAAATATCGCATTTTTAGATTTCACAATACGAAACAACTTTTAACTTCACTAAGGTTTAGCTATAACACCCTATATTTACAAATATCAACATCCTAGAATCTCAAATAGGGATTTCGTTCAATCCTAAGACTCATGACCGTCAATGACTAGGTCATCACACATATTTAGGAATTCATAACCAAACATAAGCATATCATATGTCCAATAACATTAATACATCTGACCTAGACCAAGCTAGGGATTCAACCAAAAGGACATATCTATATATGCCTCGATTTTATTATCATGCAAAGACATTTCATATCATGTGTTAGTCAAACCCAACTTCTTAACAATATTAAATAAGATTTAGACACACAATCATTTGATTATACTAGGGTTTGACCAGACAATACATACATACCAAACAAATCAATTCTAAGACAATATAAGGGCATTTCTCACACATTCCACTAACCATAATGAGCTAGGGTTCTAATGCGGAACACATAGAAAACCCTATATGACAAAACTTCAAAGGTTTCAGGATTTTAGACCTTATTATTCCATCCTAACAAGTTAGGATTTCCCGATCATACCAAAATCCCAAACATGAAATCATCAATAAAGACTTCAACCAGAATTTCACAATATCCCTAATTAGTCTAGGTTTTCATACATTCACAATAACATACCCTTTAGTTAGGGTTTTCCAAAACCTATCTAGGGTTCTACCAAATCATATAAGAGTGGGGTGGGTATATTTATCAAGAGATGAATCACCCAAACAAGAATCACTAGGATTCAATACTTCTATTCATAGCAAGGTTAGTAATAGATCATCAAATGAATAATCTTTTCAATCAAGAATTCAAAGCATACTTTTGTTTCTTTACTAACCTTGTCTTGAGAGATCCTCCTTCTTTCAGATGTTTTACCTAACCAAGACAATAGATGGAGAAAGGTGATTAGTATTTAATATAATCAAAACTAAATGGGTACATGAATCCAAAACTTAAAAGACATGAGATACTTATCTTTGAGAGTTTTTGGGAGCTCCCTCCAAAGCTTGAGGGAAACCTACAAAATTAAATACAAAAACGTTTTTTTCCAAAGATATGTTAAAAAACTATAAATTCTAAAACATATAAATCAAGTTATGTAAATAAAATGACTTAATAGTGTAAGTCCCTAATGTCATATTGTTCAGGATTAACTTTATTTGAGTCTCCTTCTTCAACAAAGTTGGCTTGATCTCTTCCTCTCTTCTTATTCCTTGGATTCTCCGGGTAGTCGCTCTTGTAGTGACCTTTTTTATGACATTGATAGAACTCTATCTGAGACATGTCAACTTTATTCCTTTGTCCCTTCAATCTATTTTATTTATGATGAGCAACATAAGCATTTGATACTTCTTCAGTATTGGAAACCATTGAGATCCTTAATTCTTCTTGACTACATGTGGTCCATAATTCTTCAAATGTGGGAGCTACCTTCCAACTATTGAGACCTTAAGCAAAAGAACTCCAAGGGGGTGGAAATCCTAATATAGTAGTGATCACCAATTCTTTTTCTAGAATAATCTCATCGATGGCTAAAATCTCATCCCTGAGTCTAGCTATCTTTACAAACAGGGTTGCAACAGTATCTTCTTTAGTCAACTTTGTATTCCCTACCTTATTCTTTAAAATTTCTCCTTAACCAATGTTCTTAATAGTGAACAACCTATTGACAAGGCTTCATACATATCCTACGCGTGATCGATGTTAGTTATGAATGAGATAACATTTTCTTTTATCCATTTTACCATTAGAGTCATAGCAACCAATTCTAGATCCATGAATTTTGCTTTGTCAGCATCACTAGTTTCTTGAGTAGGCTTCTTTACATTTACTTTTACCATATCTAATACCTTGTTCTTATACAATATTAGGTCAATCCTCTTCTCCAGTATCTAAAGTTAGATGCTCCTTCAATCTTGTTCTCACCCTTGATAGAGTTAGATATCTTCCTTGAATATGATAGATTCTTTCCCTCAAATAGTGCCTCTGAATGGATATGCCTTTCTCTTCTTTCTTCACCAAAGCTCTGAAACCATGTTGGAAAATTAGAAAGGAAGTATAAATTTTCTCAATATTGATAATTACTTATGGTGTTACTTACTATTATGATTATTTATATTTTCTTTATTTAGTTCATCAAACAATTCACAAAAGCGGCATCACATAAAACAATGGACACAAAATGTAGGCACATGCCAGGGCGAAACCTCCCTCGAGGGGAGAACCAAGTCTAAGTAATTATTCCTTTCAATAGTATTCCTTGAGACGCTTGACCCTAGACCTTGACCAAACCTTCCCTCCACACCATGTAAGCCTCTAGAATATTGATCTCTTCTCAGCAACTTCAACTATGTAGTAACTTGCAGAAACTCATGGCTTCCAACAGCATTCCAACTTGGAAGACTTCGTTCTCCCAATATAGAGCATGAAATAGAGAGATATCAATACCAAAATTTCAATTTTCCTTGACTCCTTAGACTCCCCCAAAATTATATTCACTTCAGCTTCCCGACAACAGACTTTCCCAGCCTCCAACTTAACTTCAGCTCAGAAAATAGATTTTCGCACTTCTTCCAAGAAGAGAGAGAATGAGAAGTGATGCTCCAAATGAATTCATAGTCCTTCCTTTTATAGGCTTCTTATGGGGTAGAATGGGTCCTTAGGCTGACATGGTGTGGAGGTTCCGAAATTCATATTTTACTCAATACTAAACCTTTTTACATGATTCAAAAGCCCAAGAAGGGTCTCTTTAAATATACAATAATTCTATAGACTCATAATAAATCCTAGAATTCCTCAATGGGTACTTTGAACTAAAACATAGTGACCCAAGCATGAAAACCATCCTTTAATAAGTCACAATAATGATAATAATAATTATTTTATGTATTCTTTTGACAGGTACATTACATAATGACTCAAGTACAATATTGAAGACCGAACATAGTTACTTTTTTTGACAAACTTAACCCTCAACTACATGCATGACAAGGTCTCCATGCATTTATAGGCCTCCAACCACATGCACAACGCGACTTCCATGCAGTTGTGACCCAACTTGCATAGTTCAGAGGGTGTAGTCTCGAGATCTGAGTCGGAATTCCAAGCCAACCTCCAAACCACTACCCATAATTACCTAAGACTTATCAAAATAATAAATGAAATAATGGCAAGGATAAACATACAAAATTAAGTTAGAAACTTGACCTAACCATGACATCCATTTCATCAAACATATGGTGAACATGTGATTTACAGGTCATGAATGCATGTCTTATCATAACAGTCAAAACTTCACCTGGAAATCACCAAGAAGTTGTAATTCCCTCTCAATATAGTTGAAATAACACTTAATATTGTTGCATTCATTAACCATTCAAATACTTATCAAATCTTGTATAATCCATGACTAGATCTCATTACAGTTCCATGCTTATAACCAAAATATTAACCATGATAGAACAACCATGAAATCAACCTAATAAAAAGTACAAGTGCATATTAAAATAGGAAAATAGTGTTGAAATAATATTGAGAGGGGGGGTGAATCAGTATTATCAGGATAATTATTCTTTTTCAAAACAACTGATATACGCTACTTCAATTTAATAAACCTGCGTATGTATGCAATTATGCAGAAGGAAACCCGCGTATACAGAACATGCTTTTACTTTACTTAATATTTCTGATGATGATTGTTAGTCAGTGATGCAGAATCCAATAATAGTATCCAAAGATAGTAAAACAGAGTAGAAAGACAATCAGACACAAGAACACAAGATATAAGGTGGAAACCCAATGTGGGTGAAAACCACCTGCTGCAATTCGTCTCTATCTTCCTTTTAAATTAGAAAACTTCTTTTACAATGTACTGGTGCAGTCTTTTTACCAGTACGCAGGCTGCAACCTGCAGAGAGCTACAACTCTCTCTCGTTCTCCAG
>APFE030672733.1:0-10873 GCA_000404065.3 Pinus taeda | reverse complement strand
TATTAAAACATTTTCTTTACCAAGAATATTCATTCTTTAACTGCATGCATTTTCATGTTTTCTCTACCAAGAAAAACATATAAACAATCAATCTTTACTGCAGAAATCAACCCCATGATATTTTCCAACTGTTTAATAAAACACAACTGATTATTCTCTAAAAAGAATAGAGTTACTTATCTTTTCCTTGGCAACCTCCTTGCCTCCATCACTTTTGCTTGGAAGCCAAATCGAATCTGCAGTGGCTTTGAGAGTTCACGCCCATCGTGGAGAAGCGTTCCCAACTCAACTTTACATCTGCGTCCACATTCATGTGTTCAGTAAAGATTGATCTCTGGAAGAACTGACTCGTCGTTGTTGTCCTTAATGGATAAACCGATAGAACCCCAATCGGTCCCATTTAGAATGTTGGTCAGCTTAACATGGAGAAAAATCACGTTGTCGCCCGGGTAGAGGGAATTAACCACGGCCCTTTTCACTGTCAAAGCACTCTCGTCGCTCAGATTCACTATTATAGAGATCTTTCGATGAGCTCCCTCCTGATCCCTTTGCTCAGCGTGATTGGAAGTATTGTTATGAAGTGGTAGGTGCGTTGCGCCTCGATCCAACACGGCTTTCAAAGAGCTTCAGTTTGACGCTCTCTCAACCAAGATACAAATAGAACAAATAATCTTTATATACTCAGTCTGAATCGAACACATGACCTTCAAAATATTCAGTCTCACGCTCTTCCATCAAAGATATCGATCGAACGCACGACCATCATCATATCATATATTCAGTTTCACACTCTCCCCCTCGATAGACAAGCGGTTTTCCTTTCTACCAAGATCCCTCTCCTCATTTCCCTCAATCCGTTTTACAAATATCAAGAATCAGTTAATAACTGATTCGTAATCTTGAATTACTTTTACGCAGGGTTATTTATGACAGGGATATCACATTGGGAAAGCGTCACACTGGAATATATAAAGATTGTGCATCTTTGAAGGTCGTGTATCTTTGTTGGGAGAGCGTTAGACGGAATATTTGAAGATTGTGTGTTTGATCAAGGTTCAACGCACCTAGAACTTCATAACTCTACATCTAGATTGAGCGTCAGATGAATATTTTGGAAAGGCGTGTGTCAGAGACCGTCAGACTGAATATACGAAGGTAGTGTGTTTGATGTGTATCTCAAAGAGCATCAGACTGAGAATACGAAGGTGGTGTGTTCGATCTGTATCTTTGATGAAAGAGCGTCAGACTGAATAAATGAAGATTGTGTGTTTGATCCACCCTCAACACACCTACCACTTCATAATTCTACTTCCAATGAACCTGGAGGTAAGTAGCCATTTCTGTCAATTCGAATTATCTTAATATTCTTGAGTCATGCCTCTTCATCTTCGATCTTCGTTTTAAAGTCTGGTTTATAATTTTTTTCTACAACTATGGATATTGTTCGTGGGTAATTTTGCTTGCACATTTGAGCCATGCCCCTTTTTCCAGCCTTGTTTTGAAATATGGTTTATAACCTTTTTTACGACTACGGATAAAGTTTATGGATAATTTTCTGTCGGTAGTAGTGTTAGTATCTAATCTTAATAAAATAGGAACCAGTTTATGGATAATTTTCTTTGTCGGTAGTAGTGTTACTATCTAATCTTAATAAAAAGGCAAAAAAGCTCTTGTATGAGCAAGCAAGTCAAGGTCAGTCAAAGAAACGAAGAAAAAGCCATTAAACAAGAGGGAATACAACGCACCGAGTTCTCACGTAAAGGAGTAGATAATCAGACACTGTGAAAAAAGCCGTATGCACGATTGGATAATTTTGTTTGCACATTTCAGGCCATGCCTCTTTTTTGAGCCTTGTTTTAAACAAGAGGGAATACAACGCAAGGAGTTCTCACGTAAAGGAGTAGATAAGCAAGCACTGAAAAAGCCGTATGCACGAGTGGATAATTTTGTTTGCACATTTCAGGCCATGCCTTTTTTTTAAGGCTTGTTTTAAAATATGGTTTATAACTTCTTTTACGACTATGGACAAAGTTTATGGATAATTTTGTTTGCACATTTCAGGCCATGCCTTTTTTTTAAGCCTTGTTTTAAAATATGGTTTATAACTTCTTTTACAACTATGGACAAAGTTTATCGATAAAATTTTTTCATAGTTTATGGATAATTTTTAAAATATGGTTTATAATTTTTTTTTACGACTATGGATAAAGTTTATCTGTAATTTTGTTTGCATATTTGAAATGTTAAATATTCCATTATAAATTTGTTCATCGATTACTATATCTGCCCAATTCTGTGCACTGAATTTTTGTCTTATGGTTAACGAGACACCAACTATAGATACCCGTAGCCTCTTTCCTCTTTCCTCGTTTGTAAAATGACGGATTCGAAATGTTTCTTGGGTGGGTGATACACTCTGATGTCTTATATTTTTAATCGTATTTGAAAATAGACTCAGCTTTTTTTATTCGAATTGGTATTTGGCTCAGATCATATATTTTTTAAAATTTTAATTCACAAATAAATTTAACATTTTAAATTGTATATTCAAATATAAAAATTTCTTTTTAATATTTTTAAATATAAATATGTAGAAATATGAATATGTGATTTTTTTTTCGAAATAAAAAATGAGAATGTTGTGTGTTAAACTACAGGTAGATTCTTGGGTGTTCATTTTTGATGTTGACCAGTCTTACAACTTTGATATTGAAAATCATGAGTGGCCACAAATAATTTTTATCACCTTTATCATAATTTTGTTAGTGAAATTCTGAAAATAATATTTGATTTAAACTAGAAAACTAAATTAAATTTTATTAATTAAATTATTGTTCTCATAATTACTTATTTATATTGAAAATTTGTATACACATTATTTGTTATCTTATCATGTATATATTGATATCTGAATTATCACAGTAAATAATGAATCAATAAGTGTTATAATTAAAGAGAATTAAATGATATGCAATTTTACTTGTTTTTTAATTTTTTTAGCAGGTGGAGGTGGAGGTGGAGGTGGAGGTGGTGTTGGTGGTGGATGTGGAGGAGGAGTTGGTGGTGGTGGTGGTGGTGAAGGAGGAGGAGGAGGAGGAAGCTAAGGCGAAGGCAGTTAAGGAGGAGGTGGAAGAGGAGGTGGAGGTGGTGGTGGAGGAGGTTGTGTAGGAGGAGGAAGAGGAGGAGGAGATGGAAGAGGAGGATGTGGTGTTGTTGGTGAGAGAGGTGGTGGAGGAAGAGGAGGAGGTGGAGGTGGTGGAGGAGGAGGTGGAGGTGGGAGGATGGAAATGGAGGAAGGAGGTTGGAGGAGGTGGGGTTGGAGGAGTGAGAAGGAGGAGGAGGTAGAGGAGGGGGAGGAGGGGGTTTTGTTGAAGGAGGAGGAGGAGGAGGAGGAGGTGGAGGAGGTGCTCGAGGAGGGGGTGGAGGTGGTGGAGTAAGAGGGTGGAGGTTGAGTTGGTGGAGGAGGAGGCAGAGGTGGAGGTGGTGGAGGAGGTGGAGGCGTAGGTGGTGGAGGAGGAGGTAGAAGTGGTGAGGTGGAGGTGATGAAGGAGGAAGAGGAGGTGGAGGTGGAGGTGGAGGTGGGGGTGCAAGTGGTGGTGGAGGAGGATGTGAATTTGGAGGAGGAGGTGGTAGAGGAGGAGGAGGAGGAGGAGGAGGAGGAGGTGGTGGTGGTGGAGGAGGTGGATGTGGAGGTGCAGGTGAAAGTGGTGGTGGGGGTGGAGGTGCAGGTGCAGGTGGTGGTGGAGGAGGATGTGAAGTTACAGGAGGAGGTGGTCATGGAGGAGAAGGAGGAGGTGGTGGTGGTGATGGTGATGGTGGAGGAGGTAGTGGTGGAGGAGGTGGAGGTGGATGTGGAGGAGGAGGATGAGGCAAAGGTAGTGGTGGTGGTGGAGGAGGAGGTGGAGGTGGAGGAGGACGTGCAAGAGGAGGCAGAGGTTGATGTGGTGGAGGAGGTGGAGACAAAGGAGGAGGAGGGAGCATAAAAGCAAGAGGAGGTGGTGAACGTTGAATTATATGAGGAGGAGGAGGTGGATGAGGTGGTCGAGGTGGAGGTGGAGGTGGTGGTGGAATTTTAGGTGATGGAGGTATAGGTGGAGGAGGAGGAGGAGGAGGATGAGAAGGGTATGGAGGAGGAGGAGGATGAGAAGGGTATGGAGGAGGAGGAGGAGGTGGATGTGGAGGTGCAGGTGGAAGTGGAGGTGGAGGATGAGTGGAAAAGGAGGTGAAGGTGGAGGCGGAGTGTGAGGTGGAGGAGGAGGTGAAGGTGGAGGTGGAGGATTAGGTGGCAGAGGAGGAGGAGGAAGTGGAGGAGGTGCTAGAGGAGGTGGAGGTGGAGGTGGAGGTGGAGGAGGTGAAGGAGTAGGAGGAGGAGGAGGAGGAGGAGGAGGGGCTCAATGAGGTGGAGGTGGAGTTGGAGGTGGTGGTGGATGAGGAGCCGAAGGCGACGAAGGAGGAGGAGGAGGCAGAGGTTGAGGAGGAGGAGGAGGAGGACGTGTTGGTGGTTGTGGATGAGTAGGAGGAGGAGTAAGAGGAGGAGATGTTGGAGGAGGCAGAGGTGGAGGAGGAGATGGAGGAAGAGGCATATATGGCTTTGTTTATTCTTTGGGTATTTCACATATTTTCCATAATTATCATTAATTTTTTATACAACTAATTGTTTAAGGAAAATAAATTAATTTCCAATTCACTTTCTCTCATGACCTGAGCTGCTTCGTTTTTTAGGGAATCCACAATTTATCTTGTATCTTGTTTCAAAGTATTTATTAGGAAAGAGAAATATTTTCTACTTGGTTATTTGTATGGAATAATGACCTATTCACTAGCTTCTTATGTTTTCATTGTAGGGGACCTATTTTCATCAGAACAACATTCCTTTAAAGAAATTATACTTTCAGGGAAAGGCTAAAGGAGAAATACATGTAATTAGTGAAGGATGAGAGATTGTTTACTGTATCATAATTTTTGATGTTGAAATCCTTTGATGATACTTATATTGTAACATGTTATACTAAGTAATGAACATTTTTCTTTCTGGACTATATCTTTGAACTCAAAAATTGTGGCTTTATAATGAGTTGTGTTAATTGATTTTTTTATCATATAGCAAATTAACTTTCATTACATATTTCTGTAATTTCAAAAAATTGTGTATTGATCAACAATTATTAGAGTTTTGATTGAAGAAGAAAATACAATAGTTACTATAATAGTTACACACCAAGGAGTTGAAAAAACTTATAGATGGTGATGAACCATCAAATCCTAACAATGTTTATTTATTTGAAGTGAATTAATTGGATAATCATTTTTCTACGAGAGAATCAATGCATAAGAATGAAAAATAACTTGATGTCAAGATTAAATGAGGGATTCACCAATAAATTACAAGATTTTATAATTAACTGAATGATTCAATAATATTTTATAACATTTTACAATTCATTGAAAGATGCACCAATATTTTACAGTATTTTATATTTTAGTAAAATATTCCCTAAAATTTGATATATACTTGCATTGCAGTAGATAATGATCATTAGTTACTAGTAGAAAGGAAAATAATAAATCACATGAAGATAAGGAACATAGGAATAGAAGAAGAGAAACGATGTAGGAAAGAAATAACAAAGTGTTAATTTATATTATATTCTCTTCAAAAGTCAGTCACAAAAGATATAATGATGCATACATTTCCATATTTCCACACACACACACACACACACACACACACACACACACACATATATATATATTATGTCTAGATAGTCACAAAAATTTAATTGTCAAAACCAATTTAGCCTATCTAACTTAGACTCTTGACTCAACTACAGTGTTTATCGAATTTATAAATTTCAATTCTAGAATCGTTTCGGATCCTCAACTAAGTCGACTAGCCCCTCCAACATCTCCCTTACCCTTAATATCTTCTTCGTGATAGAGAATTGAAGATTTGGAGTCTTTCAAAATTTGTACAAAATTTGACACCATAAATTAAAACATTTAAATCCTTATAATGAAATAAAAGTTCTTCTGGGAAGATCACATTTAGAGAATGCTTTTTGACTTGAGGCACAAGAGAACATAGGGAAGAATGACCTTAGTTCAATGCGCGAAGGGGTTTTTCTGAATGCCTATGAAGGGTCGACGAGGAGGGAGCTCCACTCCCACCTACAAGAAGGCCCTGGCCATCAGGGGGAAGAAGCCTCTAGAAGATGTTAGGGAAACAGGGGTGGAAGGAGAGAAGAGCACAAAAGTGGGGTCAGTAGAACCCATAGAAAATGATCAATATCGCACAAATGACAAGGAGGTAGAGGACAAACAACAGGAAACTAAAGACAAGAAACACAAGGGACCCTGCAAAGCCAAAACAAGCATAACTTCCAGGGTGGTGTTAAATAATCCGGAGCTGCAGGCGTACAGGGAACATGGGGACATATGCCATCATCTGCAAGTTCATGGGACTATGGCCCACTAAAAAATCCCTTCAATCATGGATCAGATACCACTAGAAACCTAAAGGAAGTATAGATCTTCACCTTGGATCTAAGGGTTTCTTTACAACTGTGTTCACAAATATATAAGACAAGGACAAAATATTTTAAGGAGGGCCCTACTTCTTTATGTGGCAGGACTCTACATGAGACCCTGGGTCATGAACTTTATACCAAAAAATGAGACTTTTACTTTAGTACCGCTTTGGGTAAGGCTCTACTCTCTACATCTTGATTACTGGCAAAATGAATCATTAATGGCCATAGGCAATGAATTAGGACACTTTGTAAAAGCCTCTGAAGCCACAAGAAGGGGAAAATATACTTCCTTTGCCAGAATTTGTGTGGAAATAGAGCTATCAAGAGCCCTACTGGAGGAGATAATCTTGGAAGTTTTTGATGAATAATGGGTACAAATAGTAGATTATGATCACATTCCATTCAGATGTCATAAATGCCATGAACATGGACATATTTTTAGAGACTGTCCGCTCAACAAGGAAATGAAGAAAAGCAGAAGCACTATAGTGAAAGAAGCAAACAACTTTCAGAAAGTAGTTAAACGAAGTAAAGGGAGTAAGAGAGGTATGAGGAATCAACAGCGAGAAAAACAACAGCTGAGACAAAATATTTTCCAGGGGCTTTAGGAAGAGGAAGAGAATACTAAAGAAGAACAAGCAACAGAAGGAAGTTTTGTAGAAAAAGAGGAAGGGAAATACCCGGTACAAACACAAAATGCTGAGTACCAGAAAGAGGGCACCATGAGTGATGTTGATCAAGAAATGGAACATGAAACAACCCAGAGTGACATGGAGCTGGAGGAGCACAAACTTCAAGAAATTTTGGAGAAAGAGAATCTAGATCTAGAACGTTTCTTAGAACAAGGAACCAAAGAGGGAGTGGATTCGTTACCTCAAAAGGAGTTCCGCAGAATTTAGTCCTTGTTCATCTGGAAAACATAGAACAACGCATCTGAAAGGCTAAGGAAGAATGAAAAAAAAAGTAGCAAAGGAGTAAAAGCTTTGAAATCCATACCAGGATTATCTCCAAGAATCCCAAGAAAGAAAAGAGGCCGGAACAGTTGGCGGCATTCTCACGCTTTGGAACCCCCAAAATATTGACATGGTAGATGCAGAAGCCTCCAGAAATTATCTTTCAATGGTCATTCGGCTAGTGGGAAATAAGGTAATGTACTTGGTTACGAATGTGTATGGCCCCGAAAGGTTGGAGGGAAAACTCTTGTTTCTTGATTTATTGAAGAAGCTCAAGGAACGTCATCTGAAAATCCCTTAGATCTTGGGAGGGGATTTCAATATGATAAAAACGTTGTTGGAAAAAAAAGGAGGAACTAAAATTCTAACCAAAAATTCTTGTGCATTTCTAACCTTCCTAGATAGTATGAAGCTCGTGGATATTTCCATGAATAATGGTACCTTTACTTGGAACAATAAAAGAGGAGGAGACTCCCAAGTGGCATCCGAATTGGATAGATTTATAATCTCAGAAGATCTTATGATCAAGGAGAAGGACATAGTTGCGAGTATTCTTCCCTTTGGAGGCTTAGATCACTGGCCAGTACAACTGGACATTCAGGGTATAGGCAAACCCAACAATAGAGCTTTCAGATTTGAAAATATCTGGCTCTCCCACCCAGACTTCTTTAACAACATTGCTATTTGGAGGGAAACATATTTAGATATTCAAGGCACAAGAATGTTCCTTCTTCAAAAAAAACTCTAACACATTAAACTCCAGCTCAAGGAGTGGAATAAGAAGGAGTTTGGAAACATTTTTGAAGAGAAGGAAATTGTGGAAGGAAAAATACATAGACTCAACCAAACCCTGATTATAGAGGGTTTTGACAAGGAGTGGAATGAATTGGCAATTAAATATCATCAATATTGGAACAAATTATGTAAGCAAAAGGAAATTTTTTGGAGGCAAAATTCCATAGTGCAATGGCTAAAAGAAGGATATCACAACACTTGATTCTTCCATAGAGCCACTATGGCGAACAGAGCTCACAACAAGATTTCTACTATTAAGGACAAGAAAGGTAATATGCTTAGCATGCATGAAGAAATAGAAAACAGAACTAGTACAACACTTTCAGGGCATTGCTCTGGAAACTTGCACTAACAGAGATCAATCTATCAGGGAGATTACTAAGCATATACCTAAGCTAGTCTCCAAAGAAGACAATTTCAACCTCAACAGGCCAGTGTCAGAAGAGGAGGTCAAGGACGTCCTTAATGAGATGCAGAATGGCAAGACACCATGTCCGGATGGGTTCAATGTAGACTTCTTCAAAAATTCCTGGAATATTGTAAAACAAGACATTTTGAGCGTGGTGGAAGACTCAAGGAGGGATAAAACTTTCCTGAAGGCGCTTAACACCACTTTTATCACCGTGATCCCTAAACGGGATGTTTCCCTAATGCCTCATAGGTTCAGACCCATTTCATTATGCAATGTTTTCTTCAAAATCATCTCCAAAGTGGGTGCTCGACTCAAACCCCTTCTTCCCACCCTGGTGGTAGTGGAACAGTCAGGATACGTGGAAGGCAGACAAATCCTCGACAACATCATTCAAGCTCATTGAAGAGAGGCATGTTTTAACACATCAACAATTTGTGGATGACACTATGCTACAAGGAAGCCCCATATTCAAGGAAGCTCTGGCCTATAAGTAAATCTTGAAATACTTTTCCATGGCTTCAGATTTGGTGGTAAATCTTTCTAAATCAAATTTTTTTTCTTTAATACTCACATTGCCATACAAAGGAATATTGCTAGAATTATGGGCTTCCAATGGTAGTTCCTCCCCTCGAAGTATTTGGGAGTTCCTCTCACTACCAAACCCTTACACAAGAGCATATGGTAACCTGTTATCAACAAATTCCTAGACAGGGTCAAGAAATGGACCTACAGATCTCTAAATTTAGCTAGTAGGTTAGTGCTAACCAAAGTTATCCTTCAATCTATCACTGCCTTTATGCTATCTATTCTACCAGCTCCTCAAAGTGTTCTACATCAGCTCGGATCCATCCAATGGGACTTCCTCTTGGGCAAGGGGAAGGAGCATAAGAAATGGGCCTTGGTAGCTTCGGATAAAATATCCAAACCTAAGAGCTTTGGTGGGCTAGGTTTGGATGATCCTGACTTACTCAACAAGGTTCTAGGTGCCAAATTATGGTAGCGTTGGGTTAAAGAGCTAGAGACTCAGTGGGCAATCATTTCGAAAGAAAAATATGCCAGCTCCTAGCATAACCATGATCTAATAAGAATGTCATGTCACAGAAAGGGCTCACACATTTGGAACAAATCCTGGGATAACAGGAGTTCAGTCCAAGGAAACAGCTTCTGGGAAATTAGAGAAGGAAATCTCAGCTTGTTCTGGGAGGACAGATGGCAACAAGAACCTATATTATTAAATGAAGACCTAACGGATTTCAAGGAAATCAATTATAGCAACAGACTTTCTAAGGTGAAAGACTTCTGGGAGCAAACCAATAACAATGATAAATGGAGAATCTGGAGGAATTTTGATCTTAGGGACAACAGTGCCCTGAAGACTAAGGCATAAACACTTAAGGAAAAGTTATAGCAAAGGAAGATTCTAAAATATGACGGCCATGATCAGCTGAGATGGGGCAACAATAATGAGGGGGTTTTTAACCTCAAGGAAGCAAAGCTCATTCTCATTGACCTTAATTATCAATCTCCAGACAAAACCTAGCTTAAGCTTTGGAGACACTAGGGCTGGATGAAGATTAAGCTTTTCATGTGGCTCGTTGAGCATAGGAAAATGTTAACCTGGGATAATATCAGGAAAAAGGGCATTCTGGGACCTTCCAGATGTCAGCTTTGTGAGGGGCAGGAGGAAACAATGGAGCACCTTCTCAACATTTGTATGTTCTCCTCTAGTCTGTGGGACTCTTTTGCTTTTATTTTCCAACTGACGGATATGGACAAAAATAACATCTGCAACACCCTGACCAACTGGAGAAATGATTTTACAGAAAATGAAGTTCTAGCCATAGATTGGGCCGTTTTTCCAAGCTTCATTGTCTAGAATGTTTGGAAAGAAAGGAACAACTGAATCTTTAAAGAAGTAAAGAGAACTTCCCAATGCATTTTTGAGCTGATCTTAAAACATCTCAAGGAAATGGTTAGCACCATAGTTTGAAACATCCCCAAGAACCCTCCTTCAGCTATTGACCTAAGAATTCTTTGTGCACTGGGCCTGCAAGGCATCTCTCCTCAAGGTCTAGATAGGAACCCAATCTCCTCGAGGGAAGCAAAGGATTTTTGGCACCCTCCTCCAAAGGGATATTTGAAATACAACATAGATGGAGCCTCAAAAAGAAACCTAGGGGCAA
>APFE030672729.1:41785-64338 GCA_000404065.3 Pinus taeda | reverse complement strand
GAAATTTGTTGTACTTGGTCTTGTAATTTTGATATATCATGTTGCATTTCTTCCTCTTCTTCGTGAGTCATGCTAGAGCTTTCAAGTTGCTTACTAGGTATTTCCATTTTATTTCTTCAGGGCATTAATTAATTGTAATAATTCTTCACTATTCCCTTTGAATTCCTTCAAACTATTTTTTCAAACCAATCTTATGGAAAATTTAAAAAAAACTACACACCTTGGATTTTCACTTTGTAAGAGCTCGATAGTGAATATGTTGTATCTTTGTAACTGTGGATCTCAAATATCTGAAATCTCGTCTTGTGGTAGCACCTTGAGTCCTCTTTCTAACCCCATAAGTCTGATCAAGATTGGATTCTCCATGGAATAGTATGCCAAATCTCCCATGGTGACCTGATTATAGACTAGTTCAGTAGAACGACCTTGTACGATGTGCCACATGTCATTGTTTTGACCTTTGCACCTAAAACTGATACATAGAAAAATACAGGCCGTCCTCTTTTTGCAACTTCTGACGAAATTTCATGTTGATGCACAAAATTGAAAGTTATGATGATTTTTCCCAGGTCACCTGTTTGGAATGTAATTCGGGAGTCTACAAAAACCCTAACTTCCTCAGATCATATCTCTGCAAATATAGGGAGACAAGCTCGGAAATTTGGACCCAAAGTTCAGAATGATTTCGGCTCAAATGGGTTTTTTGTGTAGCTTTTGAAACGTCTCAAACAAAAAGTTATAGCTAAAATTCCACGACGACCTCTTTGGAGCAGCGAAACCCTAGAATCCAAAGCTCTCATACCAAATGCTAGGAAACCAACTCACAAAAATATAGAAAAGATAGATCAACGCCTTAGAATTCAGCCTCTTAGAGGGGAAAACCTCCTCTACATTACACAAATGAAAAATTCTTGGATGATACAAATGACTAAACCTACCTTCTATATATAGGAGTCTAAGTGATCACAATATAATCAAGCCAACATAATAGTAATAACATAAGGGCACAAAATTAACAATAGTGGGTTTCTATGGGGCATACTAATAACAATATGGGGACAATAGGGGCACAGTAATAACAATAAGGGATACAATGGCAATAGTAATGGGGGAATCACTAGTATTATAGGGGCCTAACATATTCATAATATGCCCTCCCTCTAAACTTGCCGAGATCAAAAACTTGATAAATTCGGAGCGACTTCATTCTTTCAAGACTTCATTTCATTGTTATGGCATCGAGATCATCTTTATCCTCATCATTTTTATAGCTTACTACATCATGCTCATTATCATATTTAATTACAAACATCTCCAAAACCTTGAAGATTATGTATGCGCAGATCTGTAACAACAAGTACAACCAAATAAAAATATACAGAAACACAAAGAAAACTATAATATGTTGATCGTGTCATTACAATGGAAGCATCAAATCATTCTTTCTTTAAATATCTACACCTAGTTAGGTTCATAATCAATAAGGGTAATATATTTTATATTATAGACTTCAAATTCTTACTAGGGTTTTGTCATAAACCCTTGACTCCATATTCGTGACACAAAGCCTTAGATATCAACAATTTAATCAAATAAAAATCCTACTATACATCTAAGGTTTCAACAACATAGTTTTATATTTACATGTGAGACTCTAGTGGGGTTTGTTGCACACCCTTAGATTTTATCATCAAGGCTAAATTAATTGATAACAAAATCATCATTTCCTAGAATATCAATCTCTACTATGGTTTTGTCACAAACCATAGATTTCACAAACCAAAACATGAGTGTCAACAATTGCATATACATATCTAGGATTCGTTTCACATCAATAACTACTAGATACACTCTAGACACAAACATCAAACAATTCAAGCTAGGGTTTTGATCAAACAAATGAATATATACCTATGGTTTCATTCATAGGATCCCAATATAACTATTACAAGGATTTTTCTTATAAACCCTAATTTACCAAACCCTAACAATCTAGGGTTTTTATTATATAACTTGAACATTAACAACAAACATTAAAAGGAGTAGGGTTTTTACCACAACATTATCAAAACATTCAAAAGAATAGGATTTCTAGACTCGATCAAAAATCCCTAACTAGACTAGGGTTTCATTTATTAACATTTACATACCCTTAAAACAAGAGGCTAGGGTTTTACAACGAACCCTAAGATTTAGGGTTTCACAAGAATGATCAAATGATAGTATATCGAGGGTAGATTCAATTCAATTATTAATCACCCTAACAATAATATTTAATATTTAAAACCCCATACATAACATTGTGAGTAATGTAAAGAAAATTTTAAAAGACAATGAACATACATTTTCTATGAAGAGAACTTCTTAACAAAACTTGTAGGACATCAAATCTTATTGAACTTACTTTGCAACAAAATTGCTTCCATGCTTTAGGTCTATCGTTTGAAGTCTCCATAACCTCTCAGCATTAAACTAACTTTCCTAACAAAGGATAACATATAATGAACATGTTCTTCGCATACAATACAAAAAAATCTTGATGTGAGGAGGAAACCAAACATGAAAAGATGAAACAAAAAACAAAACACTTATCTTTTTGTAAAATGGTGGAGGCTCCCTCTTAATTTAATCTTTCTAAGGGACACCTACAACTTATTAAAATAATTCAAAAATGTTCTAACACAACATGTTAGACCTACAAACTCTAGAAATCAAAACATAAAGGGAAAAAAATACAAAACTTAGAATAGAAGACTAAGAAGGATATGCAAGAAAAGAATTTGTAGTATAAGTCTTTGACTTCTCATTCTTCAGCCTTATTCTTCTTAGTTGGAGCTTCATTGGTGATATTTTTTTGTCCCCTATCTTTCTTCTTATTTCTTGGATTCTCATGACTTTGACTTTTGTACTGACCCATCTTATGATAGTTGGAGCATTCAATCTTGGATAGGTCAACTTTATTCTTTGGTCCTTTGAACTTATTAAAGGTTCCCTTCTTCTTGTGATGAGAAGAATAGGCTTTAGAGTTATTTTATTCTTCGTTCTCCTTCTTCATGTTTACTAATGATATTTTGGCTTCTTTTTTACTTCATGGATTCCACATTTGTTTGAATGTTGGAGTATCTTTCCAACTCCTAATTCGTGATGCAAAAGCACTCCAAGTTTTTGGTATTCCTATAAGAGTAGTAATTACAAGCTCATTTTTTGGTGCAAATTCATTTATTTCTTGGAGTTCATCTCTTATTCTATAAATTCTTGCAAATATGATGATACACTATCATCTCTTTTCATCTTTATTGTCCTTAGTTCATTATTGAGGATTACTATTTCACTAATGTTCTTGATAGTGAACAATTTAGAGAGAGCCTCATACATTTATTGAGTGGAGTCTATGTTGGATATATATGGAATTAGGTTGTCCTTTACTCCATCTACTATTACATTAATAACCAGGATTTCAGTTTATCTAAAATTCTCTTTCCCTCCTTCATTTCTAGGCTTATTGACTTTTCCTTTAACTAGTTCTAACACCTTTTGCTTTGTGAGGATAAGTTCTATCCTCTTTTTCCATGCCCTCTAGTTGGGGGCTCTTTCTAGTTTGTTTTATCCCTTCATTGAGTTTTTCATATTTCTATATTCTACTCCTTGTGACCTTTTTCTTGAAACCATTATATCTCTCTTTTCAATAGATCTTCGATCTACCTTTTTCAATCTTCTCACCTTAGCTCTAATACCATGTTAGAATATGAGAAAGGCAGAAATATTTTCTTATGTTGATAGTCACTGTGATATCTTAGAGTTCTTATTAAATTTCTTATGCTCTTTTATCTTTGTTTCATCAAGTAATTATCAAAATCAAAACATGAAGACAAAATACATGAGATGTAAGCACTCTACTAGCGATAAAACTCCTCTATAGGGGAAAACCAAGCGAAACTCTTCCACTATAAAATTCATGTTGAGGTAGACCAAGACCCTAGATCCATACACCTTCCTCCTCGACTAAGTTAGCCCTTCAATATCATTCAACAACCTTCAATAGTATCTTCTTGTACAACAACTAGAACCCACCAACAACCAAAGAAATTTTGGCCCCAACAACTCCACAATTTTGGCCCTCGACCCCTCAGCAACTCAGCAGCTTCACACATGTGTGTGAGAGAGATAATTTAGACTTCTGGTGCTTGATAGGTACCTCCTTATCCTTCGATAGCCTTCTCCTCCTATTCTCTTGAATTCCACACTTTTTCTCGCCCTAGAAGTTACAGATTGAACTTGATGAGTGAATGCTCCAAATGAGGTCAAGTTGCTACATTTATATAGGATATTAGGCCCCTCATTTTAGACCCACTTGTCTAGACTTGGTGGAGGAGGCTTAGAAGACCTAATTTACATCAAAATAAATTTGTTTCTTGATTCATAATTCCCAAGAAGGGCCTATTACATTATGACATGGAAAAGGACACTTGAGATCAATCCAAGAAGCCTACAATAGAGGCTTTGAGCTATAAACAATTGACCTAACCATGAAACCCATGCTTTAATATATCAATTTCCTTTTCTTTATTTTGACAAAAACATTAAATCAAGACTCAAATAAAGGTCACATTTAAAATAAAATTGATCTTACAACCTACAATGAAGGAGATGTGATACTTCATCGATGTTTAACATAGACAAAGCCAACATATGGTATTTGAAAAATAAATACTAATAAAAAAAAGTATTCGAGTGTTAGCCACAAATAAAATATGTCAATTTCAATACAGAGTAAAGTGATATATGTAATTGTTTCATACTGATGCACACATTGAGTAAATAAGAATAAAATATTTGCGGTAGATGTTGTCACTTGACATTATATTTAAAAATATATAATAATATCTACCTTAAGAAATTAAAAAATATCCACCTTAAAAATATAAAATAATATCTATATTAACAAATTAAAAATTATTCATATTAGATGTACCAAGATCACATAAATCAAATCTCTTGAGGTATAAACTTTTTCTCAAATTTTACACTCAAAAAGAGGTTTGCATTTAGAGAAATTTAATTTCTCTATATGGTCAATGGTAGATTCAAAATTAACATAGATCTATGTTAGTTTTATATCAATTATATATCTATACAAAAAATACAATATTATTTTCTAATTCTTAATATGACATTCAAAATGTATTAAATAAAATATTTGAATATCTTACACATATATGAGAAACTTATAACAAACAATCTAACAAATACATTAACAATTATTTTCAACTATTTCAATATCAAATAATTGGAAATAAAAAATGATACTTTTGAAATTATTAACAAAAATTTATTCCAATTTTTAATTTTACTAGTAAAACTCTTAAATCTAGATAAAAAATCAGATATTAGAAACACAAATAAACATTCAAACAATAAATAAACTAACCACACTTATTGTAAACACACAATCATCAAATTCATTGTGCCTTATTATAAATCGACACTCGTCAAAGTATCCCACGCATATTATAGTGTGACGGTCTGAGAGTGGCCGAGGCCTTTTTATAACACGAAAAAAATGTTATTGTACGTCCTAATTTAAGCCTTGCAGTGTTATTGCACGTCTTATTAACTTCCAAAGCAAACGTAAATAGTAACGGAGTCTGACTTTATCAGTAACGGAGTCAACACCCCCGGGCGATGCTTACATCCAGGGTCTACACATCAAGTAATATTACATTCAAACAATTTTAGGATTAGTAACGCAATGTTAGATTAACACAATATTCAAACAACTTTAGTATTAGAGGCAACACACAGATTCAAAGAATTTTAGGCTTAGATTAAATTTTTTACTATAAATGGAGAGTGAGATGCACGCACTGAATAGCCTACATAGGCACAAGAAGAGATTGAGAAAATAAATGAGGCTTACAATGCAGATTTGAGAATATGATATGGACCAAGTGATCTTGGATCTCGGGTTTAATCCCAATGTCTTGCCAAGACAGACTTGGGAATTGATGGGGAAGTCAAAGGTGTAATGGTATACTATTTATTTGAATATGGAAAATCAATAGAAAATCTTACCCTTACGAAGGTTGTCTAATGTCATAGTGGACATCAACGAAGTGCGCACTACCACTGACTTTGAAGTAATATAGATTATGGATGATAGTAATCCTTACCCTGCACTGCTCAGATTGGACTGGGAATTTGGAATATGGCTATCATTAATATGAATAAAGGGTAGATGATATTCAAAAGAAATAATATGAGAGTTATTGTTCCATTTGATCCATAAGAAGGTGCAAGGTATACGTAGTCCATCAAAGAAGAGTATGGTGTGGCTGACGTTGATCATATCTACCAAATCATAGCCAAGGAAGAGGATTAGATCAATCCTGCTACGGATGGGAAGATGAATTAGGAGAAAGATAGTTCCTACCCTTCGGATTCAGCCGAGGAGTTGGAGAACTAGTAGAACATATTTCATGATGTATCGACTAGGTGACGTACAATAATCACCAAGGCAGTGTGTTGTAGGACAACCGAGGTATGTGCTTTACCTGTGTATGATAGGTTGGGTGATATAAATTTGTTCCTTAGGGATTATAAGGGATGGGTACTAGAATATCAGAGGTTGTAGTCTATGAATCAGGCATTAAAAGCTGCTCCTACTAGATGGTGGGGTGCTCACAAGAATAATATCACAAATTGGCAAAAATGTACGAGATTGATGTGGGTAAGATTTGGTCAAGTAGATACACAACTTGTGGATAAATATGATGGTCAAATTGATCCAAGGGTTCATATACATATTTGTATCGTAGCTTGGGAAGGAAATCTGCGAGAGGAATGGGTGCATGGCTTTATACACACACTAGAGAGAATCTTGAAGAACTGGTATTTAGAGATTGAACATCGACATGGCACTATTAGCTAGAAGAATATGGTGCATGGATTTGTGATGACCTTCATATTCGAAGATGATTGTCCACATATAGATGCAACCCTGACTATAGTTAAGAAGAATATTTTTGACAATAAAGTTTCGATTATTTGGCAACCTCATTGGGCCGAACGAATCTGAGATGTGATAGAATGTTATAATCTCACTGTGAAAGAGGACGAAATTGCACACAACATTGATATCAAGGAGAGAAAATGTCATCGTGAAGTGAGTGGGCCTAAAATAGATATGTCAAATATAATGCAGCCACTAAAAAAGAAGAAAGTAAATATAGGGACATAAGCTAAAGTGAAGTATGCGACCATACGAGATTACTGGGATGAAGACATTATCAGTAAGATAACAAACTTTTTGCATGAAAATCAAGAGTCATTTACTTCTAAATTTTCATATATGAAAGGTATTCTAGGGGATTTCAGAGTTATGAGGATTCCTCTAAAACCTTATGCAAAGCCTGTTAAGAAGAGGCCTTATAGACTAAACCCAAAATATAAGGAAAAGGTAAAAGAGAATTGGAAAAGATGTTAGTAGCGGGGATAATTGAACTTGTCGAAGATTCTGAATGGGTAAGTCCCATTGTAGTTTAGGAGAAGGAGGTGAAAGGGGAAATTAGAATCTATGTGGACTTAAGGAAGTTGAATTGTGCATGCGTGCATGACCTTTTCCCACTCCATTTACAGACGAAGTGCTGGATAATGTAGGAGGACAAGATGTTTACTATTTTATAGATGGCTTCTCAAGATATCACCATATCAAAATTTCACCAGAAGGCATACATAAAAGAACATTTTCTACATAGTGGGAGTCCTATGAGTACAAATCCATGCCATTTGGATTGAAGCATGTGCCTGCCACTTTTTCTAGAGTCGTAATTTCAACTTTCAAAGAGTATATACACAAGTTTCTCGAAGTTTACTTCAATGATTAGACAGTGTTCGAGCGATTAAAAAAGCATGTGGTGAGGTTAATATTGATGTTGGATACGTGTAGGTAGTATCAAATATCGTTGAACTTGAAGAATTGCATCTTCTGTGCACCATTTTGAATATTATTGGGGCATGTGGTTTGTAAACATGAATTAATGGTGGACCCTGTTGTGTGTGGAGCATGATTGTTCAGAGGTCTTTGCTTCAACCGAATGTATACCCCAAGGAAGTTTGTACACCCCTTGACAGGGGGGGTGCGGGGGTAATAGAAAAAGGCGAAAAGGTTGATACATTGTATTTATGCAATGGTATTTCTAACTCTGCTACTGCTTTAACTTCCAAAGGAGCAGATGCAACATTATGGCATCATAGGCTCGGACACATGAGTGAAAAGGGGATGAAGATTCTTCACTCAAGGAATTTGTTACTGGGTTTGAAGAATGTTGATTTGGACTTTGGTGAGAATTGCATTTATGGAAAATAGAAGAGAGTCAGATTTCTCAGAGTTCGGAAAGAAAAGAGGAGTGAAAAATTAGAGCTTGTGCATACAGATGTATGGGGACCTGCTCAGGTATCATCTCTTGGTGGCTCTCATTATTATGTTATGTTTATTGATGATGCAACTAGAAAAGCATGGATTTATTATATTAAGAATAAATCTGATGTATTTGATACTTTCAAGAAATGGAAAGCTTTGGTCGAGATTGAGACAAGGAAGAAATTGAAGTGTCTTAGATCAGACAATGGAGGTGAATATTGCAGCAAAGAGTTTGATAGGTATTGTTTAGAGCATGGAATTCATAGATAGAAGACAACTCCAAGAACACCACAAGAAAATGGTGTGTTAGAAAGGATGGATGGAACAATCATGGAGCGTGCAATGTGCATGAGATTGCATGTAGGATTTCCCTTACAGTTTTGGAAAGATGCTATAGATACTGTTGTTTATCTAATAAACAGAGGGCCTTCAATTTCCTTGGATGGTGGTGTTCCAGAGGAAGCATGGATAGGTAAAAAGGTAAACTGCTCTCTTTTTAAGCCTTTTGGTTGTGAGGCCTTTGTCCACATTGATAAAGAAAATAGAACAAAGCTTGAGGCAAAGTCAAATAAATGTACCTTTATTGGATATGGTGTTAATGATTTTGGTTATCGCTTATATGATTACAAAAATCACAAAATCATTAGGAGCAGAGATGTAATATTTAATGAAAAGGTCTTGTATAAGAATCAGTTGCAGGAAAAGAAACAAGAAAAGGAAAACAAGGAATATGCAGTTCTTGATGAAATCACTAAAAAAGTAAAGGTGTCTGAAAATAATAATAATCAACAACCACAATAGCAACAGGCACCCCAAACACTTGAAAGCGGTGTTAGAAGACCTACCAGGATAAGTAGACCCCCTGAACGATACTCTCCTTCATTATATTATTTATTGTTGACTGATTCTGGTGAACCCGAATGTTATGAAGAAGCAATGCAGGTTGAAAGCAGGAAGAAGTGGGAGGTAGCCATGGAAGAAGAGATGGACTCCTTAATGCATAACCAGACTTGGGATTTAGTCAGGTTGCCTGCAGGAAACACTACATTGAAGAATAAATGGGTTTACAGGTTGAAGGAAGAAGATGGAGGAAAACAGAGGTACAAAGCTAGACTTGTGGTGAAGGGGTTTGCGCAGAAGAAAGGTATTGATTTTGATGAAATATTTTCTCCTGTTGTTAAAATGACTTCAATCGGAACTATTTTAAGTCTAGTAGCAGTTGAAGATTTGCATCTTGAGCAGTTAGATGTAAAGAAAACCTTTCTCCATGGGGATTTGGAGGAAGAGATATATATGCAGTAGCCACAAGGATATGAATTGAAAGTGAAGTAGAAACTAGTGTGCAGGTTGGAGAAGAGCGTATATGGCTTAAAATAGGCTCCAAGGTAGTGGTATCTAAAATTTGAAAAGTTTATGTCTGAACAAGGTTATACTAGATGTCACTACGATCATTTTGTTTATCTGAAAAAGCAAAATGATGGCAACTATATTATATTGTTATTATATGTGGATGACATGCTTGTTACAGGGTCTAACATGCAGGAAATAAATGTGCTCAAAAGAAAAATGGCAAATTCATTTGCAATGAAGGATTTGGGAGCTGCATAACAAATCCTTGGTATGAGAATAACTAGAGACAAGAAAAATCGTAAATTAACATTGTCTCAGAATGAGTACACACAAAAGGTGTTGAAAAGATTTAATATGCACAATGAAAAACCAGTTAGTACACCTTTTGCTAGCCATTTCAAACTTAGTAAGGAAATGTGCCCAAAGACCCAAGAAGACATGGATTATATGTCTAAAGTTCCATATGCATCAGCAGTTGGAAGCTTGATGTATGCAATGGTCTGCATAAGGCCTGATATTGCACATGCAGTGGGAGTTGTAAGCAGGTACATGAAAAATCTAGGAAAGGAACATTGGATGGCAATGAAATGCATTCTCAGATATTTGAAAGGTACCACAAATCAAGCATTATGCTTTGGTGGTTCAAACATTTCTGTACAGGGATATGTTGATGCAGATATGGCAGATGACAGAGATAATAGGAGGAGCACTATAGGATATGTATTTACTATTGGTGGAATAACTATCATTTGGGTTTCAAAAATCCAAAGTGTTCTTGCACTTTCAACAACAAATGCAGAGTATGTTGCTGCTACAAAGGATACTAAAGAAATGATTTGGTTACAAAGGTTTATGGGTGAATTGGGTAAGGAGCATGATATGGGCGCGTTATATAGTGATAGCCAAAGTGCCATTCATCTTGCAAAGAGCTCATCATTTCATTATAGGACTAAACACATATAGCTCAAGTAACATTTCATACGATCAATGTTGGAAGATGGAGAGTTGAAATTGGGAAAGATACACACTAGACAGAATCCTACAGATATCCTAACAAAAGTTGTAAACAGGGAGAAACTCAAAATATGCTCAGTTACAATTGCTCTTCAAGGATGAAGATGAATATGAGAAATAGCCAAGTCCAAAGAGGAGTCATTGTCTAGCAAATGAATCAGCGGTGGAGTTGCTACAATCATTCTGCAAGTGGGAGATTGTTGCGTGTGGAGCATGATTGTTCAGAGATCTTTTTTTAAGCCGGATGTATACCCCAAGGATGTTTGTACACCCCTCCACGCGAGGGGATGCGGTGGGGTCTTTTCCCCCCGGCAGAGGTCCAAGGGAGAAGATTCCCCCCGGCTAGGGGGTCTGGAGTCCAACGGTCCCCCAATGGGGGATCGAGCGCAACGCCCTTGAAGCTAAAAATATATGTAAAATTGCCTTGTAAAAGTATAGTAATTTCTAGTTAATCTGGGCCATTCATTAGGCGGATGATCTGACAGTAGAACTTATGTTTAGTTTAGGGTTTTTTCCCTAGAAGGCAACCCCTCTGTTTGTATAAGGGCATTGTATTGAGTCTGCGTAATATATGTGCATTCTCTTAGCGAGAAACAGAGAGGTGAGATTGTGAGAGAAAATAAAGGATATTACAGCGGATATGCTATAGGTTGTGTCTTTTCTTTTAGCTGGGTAATAGAAAGGAAGGACTCACTATTCCAGGTGGACGTAGTTGAAACTGGGTGAACCACGTATATCTGTGTCTCTCTTGTTTTATGTGTTTATATTTCTGCAATATTTTATGTGTTCCATTGCTCCGTAATATATAATTTTCTAACAGACCCAATGAAAATCGTAGTCATTATGAACCTACCAGCACTAAAAATTGTAAGACAACTGCGTACAATGTTAGGACACACGGGCTACTACATGAAGTTTATTAAAGGGTATGTGTAGATAACTGCACCAATGGAGAAGTTTCTAAAGAAGGATGTGACCTTCTAGTGGGATGAAGAATGCTAGAAGAGCCTGAACATGTTGAAAGAGAAGATGGTAATTGTACTAATTCTAGTTTGCCTGGATTGGAAGAAAGAGTTTCATGTGCACATTGATGCATCTTGTATGGAATTGGGTATAATATTAGCACAAGGGGGATGAGATATTGATCATCCCATAGAATTTGCAAGTAGGAAGCTATCTAAGGTAGAGAAGAATTACAATATGACAGAAAGGGAGGGTTGACTATGGTGTACGCACTACAAAAGTTTAGACATTACTTGTTGGGAGGAAACTTTAATATCTTCACATATCATTTCCTGCTGAATTATTTAGTAAATAAGCATGTTCTAGGAAGGAAGATATGTAAGTGAATGTTATTATTACAAGAATTTGATTTCGAAGTTATAGTGAACCTAGGAAGATTGAATGTTGGGCCTCATCATATATTCAAGAGAGAGACAGAAGAAGAGCCTACAAGTCTTGAAGATAGCATGCCTAACACACAACTATTTTCAATTAAAGTCGTAGATGATGACTTCGCAGATATTATCCAGTTTTTGTCCACAGGAATGTCGCCCACAGAGTACACTACAAAGCAAAAGATGGAATTGGTGGTTTGAGCAGCTGACTTTTCACTAATTACGAGACACTTGTATAAAATGGAACAAGATGAAGTATTTGGAAGATACATCCCTGAGCATGAAAGAGAGAGCATTCTAGTAGAAAATTTGGTGAAATATCATCAAATTTTAAATTTGGAGTTTCTATTGCCCAAGAAGTGGTGCTTTCAGGGCAAGCAACATTTATTTTATAATATTATAGCGTATTTAAAACATCTTGACCAAAAAGGCATATCATATAAAATAAAAGATGATAATAAATCTTGAAATTTCACCAAATTTTAAATTTGGAGTTTTTATTGCCCAAAAAGTGGTGCTTTAAGGGCAAGCAACATTTATTTGATAATATTATAAAGATGATAATAAATCTTGAAATATCACCAAATTTTAAATTTGGAGTTTTTATTGCCCAAAAATTTGTGCTTTAAGGGTGAGCAACATTTATTTTATAATATTATAGGGTATTTAATCCAACTTTACCAGAAAGGCAAGATGGCCTCTCAGCTGAAATATTAAATCTTGAAATATCACCAAATTTTAAATTTGGAGTTTTTATTGCCCAAGAGGTGGTGCTTTAAGGGAAAGCAACATTTATTTTATAATATTATAGGATATTTAATACATATTTACACAAAAGATATATCATATAAAATAAAAGACGATAATAAATCTTGAAATATCACCAAATTTTAAATTTGGAGTTTTTATTGCCCAAGAAGATGTGCTTTAAGCCATGGAACATTTATTTTA
This sequence comes from Pinus taeda, assembly GCA_000404065.3. NCBI lineage: Eukaryota > Viridiplantae > Streptophyta > Pinopsida > Pinales > Pinaceae > Pinus > Pinus taeda. The sequence goes on along the minus strand of APFE030672729.1, from coordinate 51,207 downwards.
TAATATTATATGGTATTTAATACATTAAGGCAAACAACAAATAATTTATGATACTATAGGGTATTTAATACATTTTTAAGACATGATTCATCCATATAACATACGTACATGGCCTCTGCAGGCGGAAAAAGAGCTTTAGGTGATTGTAGTTGCCATATTGTCGATCCCCAAATATTGCCCAAAAAGTGGTGCTTTAAAGGCAAGCAACATTTATTTTATAATAATATAGGATATTTAATACAGTTTTAGAAGAAAGGCACATCATATAAAATAAAAAATGGGACTATATGGGAAATAATAAGTCTTGAAATATCACCCAATTTTAAATTTGGAGTTTTTATCGCCCTAAAAGTAGTGCTTTAAGGTAAGCAACATTTATTTTATAATATGAGAGTAATACAAATAGTAGTGATAATGGAGAGAGATTGAAAGGAGTGAGGCGGGAAACAGAAGAGCGAGCATAACTCTGAAACACGCAGACCCGTTGAGGAGGGAGCAGTCCCTAATGGTGGCCCGAAGAGGAGGGAGATCCACTCCCTCCTTCAAGGAAGCTATGGTCGGCAAAGACAAGACCCATCTGAGGAATGTCAGACGCGCAGGATAAGAAGAAAACAATAGTAAGGAGAAGGAGATGGAGAAGACAAAGCCAAAGGAAAAGGGCAACACTAAGGACAGTGAAGAAGAAGACAAAAGTTAGGGAGGAAAAAAAGACGAAGTCAACCAAAAGGGTCCGTGTAAAACAAGAGCGAACATGACTCCATGAGTAGTTTTAAATAATCGGGCTCTGCAGGAGCATAGGGAACACATGGAAACATACGCCATCGTATGCAGATTCATGGGGGTATGGCCCACTAAGAAAGTTCTGCAAACATGGATCAAATACCAATGGAAACCTAAGGGGAGCATCAATCTTCACCTTGGGTCCGAGGGTTTCTTCATGGTGGTGTTTACAGACATCGAAGACAAGGATAGAATATTCGAAGGAGGGCCCTACTTTTTTGCAATAGTAGGCCTCTATATGCGGCCTTGGGTGATGAACCTTTGTTCCAAAAAGGGAGACCTTCACCTCCGTTCTTGTTTGGGTAAGGATTTTTTCGCTTCCCGTAGATTATTGGAAATATGAATCACTAGCGACTATAGGTAACAAACTAGGTTGTTTTATCAAAGCCTCTGAAACCACCAGAAGAGGCAAATATACTTGCTATGCAAGAATTTGTGTGGAGATGGAACTTTCAGGAGAACATCTAGACGAAGTCATCTTGGAAGTCTTTGATGAGGAATGGGTGTAGACGGTGGACTATGAGCATATCCCATTCAGATGTCGTAAATGCCATGAACATGGACACTTGATCAGAGACTGCCCTCTCAATAAGGAAGAAGAAAAAAGTAAACTAAAGACAAAGAAGGACACTGAAAACTTTCATAAAGTTTCTAGCCGAGGAAAAGGAAACAAAAGAGAACCGAAACAACAACATAAAGAGGAACAAAATGCCAGTAAAAAAAAATTCCAAGTGCTAGTTGAGATGGAATACATGCCATTAGAAAACCAGTTGATGGAAAAAGACCCTAAGGAGAAGGAAAAAGAGGAAAACAACACTCCAGAACTTAATACCAATGAAGAGGAAGAAACCAAGATGAGTGAAACGGAGCTAGAAATGGACCAGGAAAAGGTCCAAAGTGAAACAGATTTGGAGGAACATGAACTACAGGAAATTCTAGATAAGGAAAACCTAGATCTGGAAGGATTTCTACAGTAGGGGACTAGGGCAAGGATAGTTTCTTTACCTCTAGATGAATGCAATAGAATACAACAGTTGTTTCTGCAGAAAACCCAGGAAAAGGGGGTAGTTAGAGGAAGAGAGAACAAAGGGCATGAATACAGAGGAGTTAAAACAATGAAAGCTAATCCAGGTTTAGCAACCAAAATTATAGGCAAGAAACGAGGAAGAAAGAAGCAGAAGGAGCTTTTAATTGAGTATGGGAAGCTAATGATCGATTCAGGTAAGACGAAAGACCTGACTAGTTACTCCTTCAAAAATCTTTAATAATGAAGTTTACATATTGTATTATAAGACGCCTGGGTAGTAAAAGAAAGCAAAGAATGCTAAGTGTGAGAATGAAACAAGATATGCTGGATATAATCTTCTTTCAGGAAACGAAGTGTTCCATACAGAAAATAAAAGAAATCCATAACAAATGGCTTCAAAGATTTGAGTTTTTAGAAGTCAAAGCAGATAACACAGCGGGAGGAATTCTCACTCTATGGAACCCTCAAAAGTTAAAGTTCTGGATGCATAGGCATCCAAAAATTACTTGTCCGTAGTCATTCAACCAGAAGGGGTGGTTGAAACCTTCCTAGTCACTAATGTTTATGGTCCTCAGAGAGAAGAGGATAAACTCAGACTATTAGAATCCATCTCTGATCTTAGGAACAGACAAAATGGCATCCCCTGGATCCTGGGATGGGATTTTAATATGATAAAATATCTCTCTGAAAAGAAAGGAGGAACCAGAGTGCTAAACAGAGATTCCTCAGCATTTCAAATGTTCACGAAGAACTTGAAATTGGTTGACCCAGACACAGAGAATGGCCTATTTACATGGAACAACAAGAGAGGAGGGGAAGCTTAGGTAGTCTCTAAGTTAGATAGGTTCTTGATATCAAAAGAACTTATGCTTATAAAAAATGAAATTACAGCAAGAATTCTTCCCTTTGGTGGCTCGGATCATTGACCGAGACAGTTGGAAATGAAGGGTTTGGATTCTCCAAGGAATAGTCCCTTCAGATTCGAAAATATGTGCCTTGCCCACCTGGAATTCCTGAGTAATATCAAAGAGTGGTGGAGTGAGGACTTACAGATCCAAGGATATAAAATGTTTCTCCTTCACAAAAGACTAAAGCATATTAAGAGAAAACTCAAAAACTTGAATAAGGAGGATTTCGGGAACATTTTTGTGAACAAGAAATCGGTGGAAAGGAAAATGCGGGAAATCAATGAGAAGCTGATCCAACAAGGCTTTAAAAATGACATAAATGAACACTCTGATAAACTACACCTAGAGTGGGAAAATCTATGCAAAAAAGAGGAAATATTCTAGAGACAAAAATGCAGAGTGCAATGGCTCAAAGAAGGGGAGCACAATATGAGGTTTTTTCATAGATCCACCATGGCCAATAGGGTATTCAACAGAATCTCTACAATAAGTGATAAAAAGGGAGACTCAGAATACTCATAAGGAAATTTAAAAAGTGCTTTTCAGCATTTTCAAAAAATTGCACGAGATAACAATCTAGACAGGGAAGATTTCATAAAGGAAATTACTAGATATATCCCTAAACTAGTGTATAGAGAGGACAATTTCAACCTAAACAGACTAGTGGCAGAAGAGGAGGTGAGAGAAGTTCTCAAAGATATTTAGAATGGAAAAGCACTAGGCCCCGCCGGTTTTAATGTGGATTTCTTCAAAGCTTGTTGGGATATAGTTAAACTAGACATTGTAAATGTTGTGGCGGATTCCAGGGTCAATAAATCTATCCTGAAATCCCTCAATACCTCCTTCATCTCCCTGATTCCCAAATAGGAAATGACTCAAACAACAGATAAGTATCGACCCATAGCTTTGTGCAATGTGCTTTACAAGATTATATCCAAACTAGTGGCTAACAGACTCAAGCCCCTCCTTCCTAAACTAGTGTCTAAGGAGCAATCTGGATATGTGGAAGAAAGGCAAATTTTGGATAACATTATTCAAGCTCATGAGGTGGTTCACTCTCTTAAAAGCAAAAAGCAGGCGGGGATGATCATGCAACTGGATATTGCTAAAGTGTACGATAAGGTCAATTGGGGATATATCAAGAAGATACTCATTACCTTCGGGTTTGATCACAACTAGATAAGATGGGTTATGGCCCTGGTAACTACTTCCAGCTTTTCTATCTTGGTTAATGGCTCTCCCTCAGCCATCTTCTTTCCCTCAAGAGGCCTAAGACAGGGAGACCTGCTCTCTCCCTTTCTCTTCATCCTCATGATGGAAGGACTTGGTAGGGCTATCAAGCAGGTCAAAAATATGGGCAAACTCAAGGGTCTTCAAGTATCGGAGAATGGAGAGTCTCTTACGCAGCAATAATTTGTAGATGACACCATGTTACAAGGTATTCCCACAGTCAAAGAAGTGGTTGCCTACAAACAAATCCTCAATGCTTTTACAAAGGCTTCAGGGATGGAAGTTAATCTCACCAAATCAATAATATTCTTCTTTAATACTAACATTGCTATTCAAAGGAATATCTCAAGAATCCTGGGCTTCCAAATGGACTCCCTCCCCTCAAAATATTTGGGAGTTCCTCTGACAGACAAGGCTATGCTTAAAAGTATTTGGGATCCTATGATAATCAAGTTGTAGGATAAAGTTAAAAAATGGACCTTCAGAGCCTTGAACTTGGCGGGAAGACTAGTTCTGACTAAGGTAGTTCTTCAATCCATCTCGATTTTCATGTTATCAGCCCTTCCAGCTCCCAAAGGAGTCTTAGAAAAAATCAGAAACATTCATAGAGATTTTCTGTGGGGTAAGGAGGAAACAAGGAAGAAATGGGCACTGGTTTCCTGGGAGAAAATATGTAAACCCAAAATCCATGGGAGTCTAGGCTTAGATGATCTGGAAATTCTAAATAAAGTGCTAGGAGCCAAGCTTTGGTGGCGATGAGTGCAAGAGCCAAGAGCCCTTTGGGCAAGGGTCTGGAAAGAAAAATATGCCAGCTCTTGGCACACTACTAATCTTAATAGAATGTCAGGAGATTTAAGGGGCTCTCGTATCTAGAACAGGGCTTGGGAGAATTAGAAATATAGTGCAACAACACAGTTTCTGGGAAATCAGAGATGGGGAGCATGCACTGTTTTTGGAGGACAAATGGAAACAAGAACTGCAGCTATTAAAGGAGGACTTCATAAGCCTCAAACAAGAAACAAATTCCCAGGGATTGCACAAGGTTAAAGATTTGTGGATCTTCCCTTAGGGATAGGACAAGTGGAGAAACTGGTGCAACATTGGTTGTAGAAATAACAGCCTAATTACAACAAAAGCAGAAGAATTGAGAGGCATTTTAAAACAGAGGATGATCTTGGTCACAGAGGGGAAGGATCAATTGAGATGGGGTAATAACAGTAAAGGCACCTTCAATATCAAGGAAGCGAAGTATATTCTCCTGGGGCTGGAATCCTGCGTTCTAAAAAAATCTTGGAGGCAACTCTAGTCTCATAAAGGATGGATGAAAATCAAGCTCTTTATGTGGCTGGTGCACCATAAGAAAATTTTGACCTGGGACAATATTAGGAAAAGGGGCGTCTTGGGGCTTTCTAAATGTCAGCTTTGTGAAGAGTAAGAGGAGACTATGGAGCACATCCTCAATGACTGCACCTACACCAACTCATTGTGGAATTCCTTCTATAAAATATTCCTACGATCAGACAGGGACAGAGAGAGTATCACTAACACCCTAAATAATTGGAGGAGGAGCTTTTTAGAAAATGAGGCAATTAATCGGGCATGGGCCTTCACACCAGGATTCGTTATCTAGAATACGTGGAGAGAACAAAATAAGAGAATATTCAAGGAGGAAAAAGCAAACCCTCAAAAGCTTTATGATTTTATTCTAAAGCAGATTAGGGAAACTGTCAGCACCTTAGTGTGTTGTAGCCCAGAGACTCCTCCCTCAACAATGGAGTTGATAACTCTCAGATTGTTGGGATTGCACAAGATCATTCTGGAAGGGCTGGGCAAAAAGGTAACAACTATGAATACAGAGAAAGATTGCTGGTAGCCTCCTCCAAAAAACTACCGGAAACTCAACATTGATGGAGCCTCCAAAGGTAATCCAGGAGTCGTTGGGTTTGGAGGAATTTTAAGGAATGAAGAGGGAAGAATCCTATTAATCTTCCATAGCCATTTAGGCAAAGCAACAAATAACATGGCAGAACAGATGGCAATGGAGCAAGGCCTAGAAATTCTGATTATAAATTGTAATTCAAATGTAATTATTGAGGCAGACTCTCAAATCACGATCAACTCTGTTAAAAGAATAAGTTGTGGATCCAAACCGGAGAAAGTCTCAAAGCATTGGAGACTAATCCAGGTTTATCAAAGGATTCAAGCTCACCTTTAAGATTTAGGGTCAGTCAGTTTCAATCATGTTCGCACAACTGCTAACAAGCTGGTGGACATACTAGCCAACCAAGGGGTGAACAATGAAGATTGTACGATGGTGAAGAAGTGGCCAGATCTACCCCAAAATCGTTTAAAAGTTCTTTGCTATAGCCAAGAGGCAGAGGACATTCAGGTGGCCTGTAGTTGTGCGAGGGTTTCTAGCAGAGGTGAAGCGTCCCCAGACAATGATTCCTTGACCTCTTGACTTACCCTTTGGGTGTTATTGGTTCGCAGATGGTTTTGAAACAATTCCTTTCACCTCTCTAGATCATCTTGAGGTGATGGGGATTTCGTTAGATTGGAAGTGGTGGGAGAGCGGATCCTGCAGCTATCAGATCAGTCTCCCCTTTCGGCTTTGGGTGGAGAGACTTCTTAGTTTCGTTCTTTTGGGGAAAACTAGTAAAAGTATCGCTCTAGTGGATAATGGCGGATGGATTTTCTCTTCTCCTATAATCCTTAGGGTTTGGCACAAGTTTTACCCAGGCCCAGAAAAAGCCTTGGTCAATAATCGCTGGCAGTGGAGCTGGGGGCTTTCGCTTCCTAATACCTATAGTTGGGTTAATAGGGAGCAGGTTGAGCGGTTTTCTGGAGTTCACACAGTGTTACATAAAAAAGTGGTTTTGGAGGATAGTCAGCGACTCCATTTAAAAAGTGACACATGGTGGAGGGATGGATTTGAAAACCACCCCCATCGCGCCTTAAAGTTTGGCGAATTATGGCTGAGCGATATCAAGCACATCCGTCCATTTTTACCCAAGCCATCTGACAGTCTGGAGGGGATGAGTATTTTTGTGGCACGGAAGTGGTTTTCGTGGCCCCTTCAGACAGTAAGTGGTTTTCACTATTCTGATGCGATCACTTTCAATGAGTTTCACGTGGCGATGGGGTCGGGTGAAAAACCGACCTCATCGCGAGATAACTCCCAGGCTTGTTGGTTGGTGCGATATTACTATCCTCTGTTGGATGGCCTGAGGGGTTTCTATGGTGTAGATCATCCGTGCAGTTTTGTGGCCCCCAGGGTATGGGCTGAAAGCGAGGAAATAAGTTAGTGGAACATTTTGTCTTTCCCGAGAGGGCTTTTCCTGGATTGTGTTCTCTAGCGGTGGAGCCTCCTTGTCTTGTCATTCGCTTTGGGTTTTAAGAAACCTCGGTGAATCTCTTTTTTCTTTCTCCTGTAGAATGGTTAAGCTGGTTGGTTAGATGTAAGGAAAAGTTTTGCTTCAGTCCTTTTCCTTGACCTTTAAACTTTAAGGTTGTGTTGTAACTCTATGTATTATATTTATTGATTAATGAATGGGAAGGTCTGACTCTGGCATTAGCAAAAAAAAAACATTTATTTTATAATATTATAAAGTATTTAATAGATCTTTACTACAAGAAACATTTATTTTATAATACTATAGAGTATTTAATACACCTTTTAAGATATTAGTCATCCATATAACATATTAGTCATCCATATAGCATACATACATGGCTATCACATTTTTTAGATGTTGTTTTTATACATGACCCTTTGAGACTGTGCCTCAGGGATCTGCTAGTCGGGAAAGAGCTTTAGGTGATTGTACTTGCCATGCATACAGGTCCCTGAACTTCTCTATGTTGTCGATTCTCGAATATTAGTCCTATTGTGGAATATTCGAGAAATCGGTAAGACCGTTGAAAAATACTTTAGGTGGCTGTACCTGCCATGCATGTGGGGAACTGTTATGGCTCCAAGCCGATTATTATATTTTTCATATATGCCTTCCATCACTGCTTCAAAGCCGTTGAAGTTTTTATGATGCCATTTTTTTTATTGAAGGTCCGAGATTTTGTTGTTTGCTTGTCAATTAATGTTCGATGCTAATGTGTTACATTTATCTTCTACTTTCACTTTGGTAAGAAAAACAAAAGACGCATTCTCGATGTGTAGTCCTTAAAGAAAAACAAAATATGAATTCCCGATGTGTAGTCCTTAAAGCAAACATTGTGGTGCTAAATATTTCAAAAGAATTTGCATGTTCATGTATGTATGTTGTATGGTTTAGACATAAAGGTTGTAATAAATATTTTATAGCATTATAAATATTTTTTGAGGTCCTTTACATGTTGTTAAAGTAATTTACATTTAATAAAATAATATTAAAAATAATAATAACAAAAGATTGATGTCTATTATTCATAAAATATTTCATTTTCATTTTCATTTTACCTTATAAAAATAAAAAAATTACTTTTAAATATTTAAAAAACATATAATTTATTCATAATTTAATATTTAAAGCATTTAATCACAATATAATTATATTGATTTTAGACTTCTGTGATCCCTATCATTATCTAAAATTTTAGGAATAATCATATCCTTGTTTCACACTTGAGGTTTGGAACCATCTATTGTGGTCCATCCTCACCACAAGGATGAAAAACCAGATGTGAAATTATCAGTTATAGATTTAATCGAATAAAATAAATAATTTTAGTTATAAGAGGAACTTTAGAGATTAGTTAGGTCAAAATAAAAATAATATTGAATATATATAATATTAAAAAATAAATTAATTGGGAAGGATATTAAATACTAATATAAAAATAATAGAATAATTATCAATATTAAACATAGATGGTCATTAAAAAAATAAAAAATAAAAAATAAATGAATAAGTAAAAAAAAATTAAATATAAAAAACAAAATAATAGGGTTAATAATAATCAATCAATCAAATTATATATATAAATGAAAAATAAAATGAAGATAAAAACAAACACAATAAGGAGTGAAAGATATTATAAAAATAAAAGTCAAGAAGAAAGGGCACGAACCCAACTCTTACTTAAGGTCCAACCATCATCCTTATTGAGATTCCATGAACGCTTTTCAATTTCAATGGCCTCACATAATTTCCTATGATGAAAGTGATCAATCCTAGCGATGACCTGAGAGTTCTCAATGCACATATGATGCAAAGTTTTTTGTGCATTCTCAACAATAGGTGAGGAACATGAATGCCTCTGCCTAGGTCAGCAGCATGTTCCTGAAAACAAAGATTAATGGAGCGACCTCTTTCCCCAATGTAAGGAATCCCACAAGAGCAAGGGAGTGAATAAACCCCTTTCATGTCTTTAGGGTTAACTCGGTCTTTAACACATCTAAGGGAGCTTCTGTTAGGCCCCTATACTACTAGTGTCACCCCTTATTGTTATTAGTACAAACCACTTATTATATTGATGTACCC
>APFE030672729.1:28116-40893 GCA_000404065.3 Pinus taeda | reverse complement strand
CAAGAATTGTTCATTTATGTAATGTAAAGGAGGTTGCCCCCTCGAAGAGGCTGAATTCTAAGTCGTTGATCTATCTTTTCTATCTTTTCTTGAGCTGGTTTCATAACAGCTTCTCATCGTATTAAGGGGGTTAAAGGTAGCAAATACTTTATGCTTTTTAAGGATGTGAGAAATCTTGTCCATGGTTCCCTCGATAAAAGGAAGTTTAACAATATGAATAGGATCATCTATACCTTAAGTTTAACAATATGAATTGGATTATCTATACCTTTTTTAACCCTCAGAGCCTTACTCGCTCTTTCAAAAGCCTTAAGACATAAGGAGGCGGCCCCTCTAAGACCTATTGTTAATACAATAGGCGGTCCCACTTATTTCGTTGCCAAATTTCTTGCCTAGAAACTCAAGCATTTGGTTGGTCGCACTAATTCCTATGTTAAGAACTTTGCTTCTTTTGTTAATGAGTTTAAAGGTTTGAAGGTTGCCCCTCATGATTTATTGGTGAGCTTTAATGTCGTGTTCCTTTTTACAAAAATGCCCATATATGAAGCCATTAGTGTCATAAGTAGGATCACTAATCATGACACTTCCAAGTTAGTTAGCCTTTGCCTTAACTCCATCTTTTTTAGTTTCCAAGGGGAATTCTATGAGCATACTTGTGGTACTGCTATGGGATCCGTGCTATCCCCTATCATTTCTAACTTATTCATGGAGGATTTCAAGGCCAAAGCTTTGGCTTCTGCTCCTTTTAAACGCAAGCATTGGAAAAGGTTTGTCGATGACGATTGTGTCTTTTGGTCCCATGGGTGCGAGAAGCTAGACCTCTTCCTTCATCATCATAACTCTCAAAGTGACTCCATCAAGTTCACAATGGAGGTTGGGGTTGATGGGTTCCTTCCCTTCCTCCATGTTCTTCTCTGCAGGTTGGATGATGGCTCCTTGTAGCACCATGTTTTTCGTAAAAAAGTTGACATGGAGAAAGATAATCATGCGAGCTCCCACCACTTTATGGCTGAGAAGATTGGAGTTCTTAACACTCTAGCCACTCGTGGCTTAAGAATTTCAGATGTTACTCATCTAGAGGAGGCGAAATCTCATCTTTTGAGATTTTTGAGAAAGAATGGTTATAGAAATTTTCATGGTCTTAAGTCTTGTCAAATAGCTAGTAAGGCTCTGAGGGTTAAAAATGGTATTAAATACCCTATAATATTAAAAAATAAATGTTGCTCGCCCTTAAAGCACCAATTTTTGGACAATAAAAACTCTAAATTTAAAATTTGGTGATATTTCAAGATTTATTATCATCTTTATAATATTATCAAATAAATGCTGCTTGCCCTTAAAGCACCACTTCTTGGGCAATAAAAACTCCAAATTTAAAATTTGGTGAAATTTCAAGATTTATTATCATCTTTTATTTTATATGATATGTCTTTTTGGTCAAGATGTTTTAAATACGCTATAATATTATAAAATAAATGTTGCTTGCCCTTAAAGCACCACTTCTTGGGCAATAGAAACTACAAATTTAAAATCTGGTGATATTTCAAGATTATCTTTTATTTTATATGATGTGCCTTTATGGTAAAACTGTATTGAATAACCTATAATATTATAAAATAAATGTTGCTTGCCCTTAAAGCACCACTTCTTGGCCAGTGAAAACTACAAATTTAAAATTGGGTGAAATTTCAAGATTTATTATTTCGCCTACCTGGCCATCTTTTATTTTATCTGATGTGCCTTTCTAGTAAAATGCATTAAATACCCTATAATATTATGAAATAAATATTCCTTTCCCTTAAAGCACCAATTTTCAGGCAATAAAAACGCCAAGTTTTAAATTTTGGTGTTATTTCAAGATTTATTATCATCTCTATAATATTATAAAATAAATGTTGCTTGCCCTTAACGCACAACTTTTTGGGCAATAAAAACTCCAAATTTAAAATTTGGTGATATTTCAAGATTTAGCTATCTTTTATTTTATATGATGTGCATTTCTAAGTAAAAATGTATTAAATACCCTATAATATTATAAATAAACATTGATTTCCCTTAAAGCACCAATTTTTCCGCAATAGAAACTCCAAATTTAAAATAGATATTTTAAGTTTTATTATTTCCCCTAATGCACCATCTATTATTTTATATGATGTGCCTTTCTTGCAACACTATATTAAATACCCTATAATATTATAAAATAAATGTTGCTTTCCCTTAAAGCACTGCATTTTGGGAATTAAAAAATCCAAACATAAAATTTGGTGATATTTCAAGATTTATTATCATCTTTTATTTTATATGATGTGCTTCTTTAGTAAAGATGTATTAACTATCCTATAATATTATAAAATAAATGTTGTTTGCCCTTAAGCACCACTTCTTGAGGAAAAGAAACTCCAAATTTAAAATTTGGTGATATTTCAAGATTTATTATTTGCCCTATGTGGCCATATTTTATTTTATATGATGTGTAAGTGTATTAAATACCATATAATATTACAAAATAAATGTTTCTTGCCGTTAAGGCACCACTTCTTCGACAATAAAAACTCCAAATTTAAAATTTGGCGATATTTCAATATTTATTATTTCCCTGCGAACATCTTTTATTTTATATAATGTGACTTCCTAGCATTCTGGTTAAGTTGTAGATTTTAACTGGCACTAATATCATATTTAATTCCTAACTCCGGTTACTGTAACTATGACCACTGGCCCTATCTGATCTATTTATACTTTCACCGTTTCATGTCATTCCTGCTTCAATTTTTTTTTGCAAATTTTTTTCGTGCATATCAATGGCGGTTTCGAAGCTCGTAATAGTGTTGAGCATTTGCTTTTTCGCCCTCTTTCTGCTATCTCTTGTGATAGCCATAGACGGTGATCCGCAGGCAACGACCAGGCCATCTCTCGGTAAAAAAATCTGAACAACATCAAGTTACACCAAAAATATTAATCTAATAGCCTGATACTAATCGTAACATTGTTTGATCTGTGTGCTTAGGGCCCAGGAATCTGAGGGACCTCCGCTCTGTGTGCTATTTCGGAATTTGTCCTCCTGGCCGCTCTGATTAATGTGGCTTCATAATACTGATGATTGTGTGTTTATAATAAGTGGGCCGCTTTGATTATGGATATGTGTTTTTGTCCATAAAGCGCGGCTCCATTGCTGATTATGGATTTAGATTTACGTTAATAAGAAATGGAATAAAGCTGCAAGACTTTAATTCACTGATTTGTTAAATAACTTGGCAACTTTGATGACTGTGAGATGATAATATGCCTGGGCCGCTCTGATTACTGTGGCTTCATAATACTGATGTAAATATTTATTTATACTTTCACTTGTTTTATCTAAGAATTAGTCTCTCTACAAAGAGATCAACAACATATTAATGCCTTTTCTGAATAGTTTCTACTCTAGAATCACTTCTGTTTTTTTACAGGCCTGGCCTCACCATATGTATATGCTCAGCATCTACAAAATGTACTTTTCTTATTAATAAAGGAAATTACTACCTTTTCCTCTGGAAAAAAAGTGATAACATATTAATATGTATGTTTCATATTGAAATATTTTTTGTTATTAACCTTATTTAAGGTGAGTATTATTTTATTTGTTTTAATGTAATGTTCTTTGTCAATATCTCTCCCATAGTGGGCTATAGAGATCTTGTGGGCCCCATACAGTTATTTTATATAAGATAGATATTCAAATATTTTATTTAAAGAAGATATTGAAATATTTTTAAAAAGGAAAAAAATTATAAATTTATATTTTTTGTTTTCGATTACTATGGACATTGAAATATTGTAATTATCGCTAACACTTCTTTGTTATTAATATTTCTATTTTAATATTACTTATCAATTCTATGTCATGAAATGAATTACAGGCTTCCATATTGACTCAAGGAGTAATTACCCATCTCCCTCACACTAAAAAGAGGAAGGAATTATAGAGGGAATTAGAGACTTTTCACTATAAATTACTTTATCTTTATATATAAATATGATGTAAAATTAAGGTTAGTGTGTTTGTGCCAGTGGCAAGTATTTTTGGCATTTTCCCACCACCCAATATGCATTACGGGTTTTTGGAATTCTTCCACCACCTAACATGCATTACTGCACAGGACATGGCATTACACCCCACCAATATTATTTACAAGAGCCACACTTACTATGAGCAAGTCTTGGAAATCACACTTAGTAGTTTCAATTCAAGGTACTCCTTTACATGTTTGTTTTAGGTTTTCGTTTGTCTCATCCACGGCGTGTAATATTGAGGATCCTTGGCCACTGAATGGACCTATTCTTATTGCACAACGAATGCCTAGCATGTCACCTCGAATAATGAAAAGGAGATATTTCATGGTGTGAGATGAAATTAGAGAGGAGGTTATCTCCTACCAATCAATACCACTTTCTTGAAGGACGTATCATTCTTTATGGTGCAGGATTTCTCCGACAACAACCGCGATGAGAAGGTATTTTCTCCCATGGTCTATTTAGGTTGGTTTCTCACTTCTTCTTTCACTCAAGTATTTTTTGGCTTGGCATAGAGTTTTTGTGTTAATCCATTTTTCTTTGGTTCTCCTCAAAATGTTTTATCTCTGGTAGATTTTTCTTCTTATGTTCCCTTTTACTAATTGAAATATTATAAATGTGTATGCACATTCATTCATTTTCTCAAATTTCCACTCTTAACCCTACATATCATTCACAACCATTCCTTGTTTTCACATTATTTTTCCACCAATATCCTCCCATTTCCCTCATGTTTGGTATCTAACTTACCTTGACTTTGGAACTTCCATCATCATTATAACCCATTTCTATTGGTCATAAAGTGCCTCCACCACCATCTCCATCTCATCCACCCATAAAAGTTCCATTAGTAGACCATCTCAAGGGCCTTCATCCATTTTCTAGCCCCTTTCTACCCCTAGGCTGGTCCCAACAACTATTTTGACTAACATTGTTCCATCTCAAGTGGTTTCTCCATATTTCCCCCATGTAATCCCTCTATCACCAACCCACAATTGTAGTTCAATGGATGCAACAATAAATATCTCTTCTAATCAAGTTGTGTAGTGGAAGACTCCACTTGATGAATATCCATCACTCACTGAAACATTCAAGATGAGATCATTCCGTTATGATTTCCTTTATTTATGATGAGTCTTAGTCTAAGCATTTTTTGTTTAAATTATATGCTATAACTCTTGTAACTATTAAATCTTGTTATAGTAGAGAGGTTAGGGGCATCTAAGAGGAAAACAATCTTGTGATTTACTAGATCATCTTCACTGCAAGAACAAAATATGAAGAAGCATGCCCCAAAAGAAAGAATGTTGAGCTCCTTTCTTCTAGTAGGAGGATAAAGGATGCAAATGATGGCGTTGAAGGTGGAAGTGGTCAGGAGACCCATTTGTATATACACCATTATATGCCAAATAGTCATGTTTGGGCATAATATGTTGTTAGTATATTAGAATAATTTTCTATATATGCCACCACATGCCATACTTCCATGTTTAAGAGCGAGCTTTGTTTTGTATACTGAGCATGTTGTGCCAATTTTTTTTATGTGTGCATTTGAGACAATTTTGAATGTCTATGTGTATTTATTCATGTATTTTTGAAGTGTTCTTTTAGTTGATGTTGAAGTGCTATTTTTTTAGGTTGAATTTTCATGTACGTCATGATAATGCAATATCATCTATTATGAAGTGAGAAATTTAACATGTTGTATTGTTGAAAGAGTTTGGATTGGGTTTTTAAAGACATGTCACTTATGCATATTCCTAGTGAGAGAGAAGTTGATGATCCCAAACAAATTGTTACAAATTTGATCCCTTAGGGCACACTTCTCCAAGCTCATAAAAATCTAATAATCACTTTATTACAATCGTTTATGTGACATAGATATGTTTTTTTGTCCTCAATTTCTATCTTAAATCACTTAAATTTTCAACCCTATGTTATACAAAATCGACATGAATGAAAAATATTGAAAACTACTTAATCATGAAAAGAATGCATGAAGAAAAATTTAATTTGAAATCACACAATTTTGGATAGCAAGATACTTTATACATGTGTAGATAAATGAAATAGATGTGAAAAAATTTATCACAAAATTGGTACAATATCTCACTCTCCAAATTATAGCAAGGTAAAATCAAGAAAACCCTAGCCACCATAGAAGATCCACAAAAAGCTAACATCAACAACAAAAATTCATCCCTTGGATTAAACAAACTTTTGACACATATTATCTTCGTACTAGCATTATTTTCTTCCTTACGGTTTACGAAACCTAGTCATGTTGGATCACACAAGTGAGTCGAAAGGTGGTTGTATCCCTAGTATCCATATATAGTTGTCCATCATAGGTTTCAATTTTTCTTATACAGTTATAACTCCTCTTTTCTTTTCTTAAAATAATTATTTGTACCTAGTAGGGTCAATCTTGTTTATTTCTTTCTTTTAAATAAAGCATGCATCTCATAAGATTTATGTCTCCCTTCTCAAACATCCCTGTATTCGTAGTGATATGAATTACTATTCAACCACCATTTACGATGTCATTCTTCCCTTGTTGGGTTTATGAGGGTTTGGCACACGAACCCCTTTTGTTTCCAACTACAAAACCTAACACAATTTTATTTAGTTCATAACAGCTTGTCATCTTCCTTCAAAGCATATTCTGAGACATTTTTTTAAATAAAATCCATATGTTTTCATCTAGGGGTACATGGGACTATACCCACGTTGTCGACTGAGGTCGACTCGGCTTGGGAACTAACCCTGGACCCGATAAATTCATAATAATTGTAGACTCTATATTTTAAATGATAAGCATGACCATTTCCAATAAGAAGATATTCATATTTAAATTTTCTAATATTAACAATTAGCAAACTTACCAACCTAATTCCATAAATATGTTGAAACACTATCAGACGAAATAAATTTGCAATACTTATATAATTCTTCACTCTCACACTCGCTTTGTAGTAATCATAAAATCTGTGTGTACACATATCTTCTCCTAGCCAGAAGATGAGTCTTAAATTGTATCTTCCCCTAGCTTGTTCCACACTGAGTGTAGTTCTTGATGAGATAGAGAAATCTTAGAAATAACCTTGGCCTCCTCAATACATATATGGTTCTTAGTCTTCTTCGTGTGATTTGCAAGGGGTGAAGACTAGATCATCCCATCTTTGATGTCAGTTGCATGCTCATGGCTCCTCTAATTAATAGAGCACCGACTTTCACCAACATAGGGTGCTCCACAAGAACAATGAATAACAGAAACACTTTTCATGTCCTTGCGATCAACAAGGTCTTTTACAGATCTTAGGGAGCTACGAATGGTGATGAGGGGTCTAAAGGTTGAGGGAATATTATGCTTCATAAGGATTCTCGCAGTCTTGTTAGTGGTCTCGTCGATGAAACGGTGATGCACCCCTGAGATTCAATCTTTAAGGTCTTTCTTAACCTTGGGACATCTGCTAGCTTTAAAGAAAACTTTCAGATCTTTGGTGCCTACTATATCCATTATTAATAAAAACATCAAGACTCAAATACAACTATGAATACTAACACTAGTTAGATTCCTTAACACTCCCTCTTAACTAGGGAGATATCCATAATTACATATATAGAGAGGTACATGGAAGATATCAAAATGATATGCTTTATGAAGATTAACAAAACACAGAGTGCTACATATTAGATACCTCACGAGGGTGATCTAATTTGGTGGTACTATAATGGACTCAAGCTTTAGCCACTCTAGATACCATGAGGATTTTAAGATCTACCACCGACCCATGGATCTTGGTGTGTATCCAATATGAGAGGTCTACGGACATTGCCACCCTCCCAACTTCGGGATCTAAACATTAAGACATAGGCTGGCCATATTTCCTCCCAAGAATCTTGCCATAAGATGCTTGTATCACCCTCCCCCCACATCTACCCAAGCAACCAGTCTGTCGAGGTAAATATGCAATGGGAGGCCACTATGATATGATTTGACCTCCTAAGTCACATTAAGGAAGTGTAGCCGATACAAACACACCATATAGACATTCAACATCATCAACAAAACCCTCACAAGATAAGTCAACCACTGAGACAGCGCGAACATGGGTCCCACTATTGTTTTAGGCCTCTTGGGCCATATTCGCTCTTATGCTATGGGAAAGGGAGCAATCGCAAACCTAAAGTCACTCTCATAGGGCTGCTTGCGAGTGACTGTGGACCAAAATTTTCATTGTTGTGCTAGTGACCCCAAGATTTAAGCCAGTTTTTCAGGCTCAGAGGTTAGGACATTGCCCATAACTGATCCATCTCTTCAAATCAGTAAAGTAACATGGAAATGAAAGTACTAAATAAAATACTTGTTCAAGACCTTGACTGGATCCCTACTAGCCATGACAGGCATTTCGTCAAACATATCATCGACATGTAATCTACATGTGTAAATAACAGAGTTAAGTGTAGGGATATCATACTTATCTAAGAATCACTACGAACTATTGTTCCCTCATGCCCTTCGCTGCATTATCATCTATTAGGTCATAAACGCATTATCCATTCACATACAAGTAAAAACACGCTAAAATCCATACATAACTACTGTCATAAAATGCATATATAACCAACATAGTAGGGATAGAAATAACAATCAAATCACAACCATATAAACAACATATAATCCAACATAATGCTCATATAGATAAAATTAACCATTCATTACTAATGAAAAATCCAAACCCGGAATGGGACTTCCACGTTCCACCCGACCGTAGAATGGTTGACCCAAATATTTCTTCGACCATTTGGCCCTATGCCATAATATAAGAATGAATGTGGGATCTCATAGAACACATCAATAAAAAATCATCTAGGAATTCGAGAGGCCATCGACCTCAACCCATGAAAGAACGATTCCACCTTATGGTTAGACATCACAAAACCATCATGAGATTGGTTTCCATCCAATCCTTCTAAGGCTTCGAGAGAATTTGTCCAACCAAGGGTTCAAGGACTAGTAACTCAACCCACAACTTATACAGGGCTTTCATGACTAGTAACTCAACACACCTAGGGCTTCTAGAGAATTTCTCCAACCAACACTTCAAGGACTAATAACTCAACCCAAGTTGTTACACAACTTCGAGAGTGTTTTTCCAACCAGGACTTCCAAGACCAGTAACTGAACCTAAGGTAAGGAAACATGAGAACCAACCAAAACAAAACACTGAAAGTATACTGACAATCACATCACTATCTAAGAAATGACAAGGCTAGGCCCTCCACTATCAATCTTGACCATCCTTCATGCCAATGACAAATCATAACCAAGAAACCACATGCATGTGTCATGCATGTCAAAAATAGTGAGGAAAATATACATGCAACTTGGTACCTTCAAAAAAATCCCACTGTAGCTAGTAATCTCGATGCCTTCTTGCAATTTAGAGCTCTTCCTTTTCCTTCTTGCTCCAAAAATCCATGTATACCATACTCTCGAAGAGTGTTCCAAGAAAACTGTAACTATAGAAGAGTATGAGAGAGAGAGAGATTAATGGGAGAGCTCCAAAAGTGAGTTTATCATGTCTTCACTGACCAATCTTGCCAATTGATCCTTAGAAGTCTTTTTACTAAGGAGGCCTCTATTTTTTTCATTTTCCATTATTTTCCTTCATTTTCCTCCTCACATGCAACATGTGACCTTTCACCTTCCTTTTCTCCTAATTTCCATTTTTTTCATAAATAAATGTGCCAAAATACATTTTTTCCTCTTTAATGCCTTAGTCATTTCCTTTGCCAAATTCCTTAGCCATAACAAATCAAATCAATGCACATTAAGATGTTTCCCCCACTATTCGTCTTGGAATATGTGTCCCATCATCTGTGGCATTTATATTGTTTTACATGGAATTTTCATGAGGGCTCTTACAGTGCTTCATCTCTCTTAACCAACTAAATCAGATATATCCACCAATCCAAGCATGCTTCAAATGTTTAATTTTTATGGAGAGATCCTACACAATCACAACCCTAATGAGTAACAAACTTTCAAATGTATATATACAAGTAAACATAAACCTTTGGGATCCTCAATGATTTTGATGTTTCTTATATTATCTTCAATCTTATCGGAAGTTTTTCTTTTCCATTTCTTCAGCAACACCAAATACAACCTCAATACTTCTCAAGTCTTTCTGAACATCTATCTATAGTACTTTCATTCTTCGGTTTCATTCTCACTTCAAGGTATTCATTAGGACTACCACAATATGCCCTCCCTCTCAACTTGGGGAGATCAACAACTTGATAACTTCGGAGCAACTTCATTCTTTCAAGACTTCATTTCATTCTTATGGCATCGAGGTCATCTTTATCTTCACCATTCTCATCCTCCCATGTGGAATCTTCAGCGGATAAGTTCTTCCACTTGATGAGATACTCTCAAATTGATCAATTTCGTAGCTGTCAAGTTTTGGTTCCTGTGACTGCTTCCGGTTCCAATATGATTTTTCCTTCCTCGTCAATCTCTAGAAATATTGTTTGAACTAGGATCTTGTCACCTATAACCTTCTTTAGACATGAAACATGGAAAACTCGGTGCACTCGGGAAGCTGCAGGAAGCTCCAATTTGTATGCCATAGTACCAATCTTTTGCAACACCTTGTACGGACCATAATACTTTGGTGATAATTTATGATCCTTCTTAGCTTGCTTGAGGGACATTTGTTTATATGTTTGTAGTCATAGGAATACTGAGTCACCTACATCAAAAATTCTTTCACTACGATGTTGATCTGCATGTTATTTCATTCTATTCTGCGCCAACGTGAGGTTATCCTTTAAGAGTTGGAGAACTTGTTGTTGATGCTTGATGTGATGTTCCACTGCTGGAACCTTAGAATTTTCTCTTAAATATTATGTGATGGATGGTGGATGATATCCATAAAGTGCCATAAATGGGGTCATTTTTGCTACAATATGGAAGGAAGTGCTAAACCACCATTCAGCCAAAGGAAACTATTTGACCCATTGTGTATGTTTATCAGATACAAAAGAACGAAGATATCCTTCCAAACATTTGTTTACTATCTCAGTTTACCCATCAGATTGAGGATCATAAGATGAGATATCAGCTAGTTGAGTACCAAGAGAAGAAAATAATCCTATCAAAAAATTTCCAGTGAAAATGGGATCTGTGTTGCTTACAATAATCTTTGGGTTTCCATGTACCTTTTGAATTGTTTCCATAAATGCAGTAGAAATTGTACTGTCTTTAAATGGATGTGATAATGCACAAAAGTTTGCATACTTGGTAAGTCTATGATAAAATCCATTGAAACCTCCTCCCAACATTGGCTTGGAATGGATAAAAGTTGTAATAGACCCAGAGTCTTAATTGTTTCAACTTTATTTTCTTGGAAAACCAAACATTCCGCCACAAACATTTCAATATATGATTTAAGGCCATCCCAAAAAAGTTCCTTATTAACCGTTTGGTAAGTTTTTAAAAATATTGAGTGCCCTCCTAAGGTAGAAGTGTGCAATTCCATAAGAATATTTTGTTTGAGTTGGGAATTCTTACATAGGTATAAGCAATTTTTGTACCATAACGAATCATTTTTCCAGCTAAATGTATCAAATGTACTAAGATATTGTTTTAACTTTGGAATGAGTGCCCACACTTCTTCATTATTCTTCCATTCATCCCTTGCTTTGTTTATCTAATCTGGTTGGATAATAGAAATGGTGCACAACAATGCTTCCACATCCTGATGCTTTCTTGAGAGTGCATCTACCACAACATTTTGCTTTCGTTTTTGTAGATGATTTCAAAGTCATAAACCAACATATTTGTGACCCATTTTTGTTTCTCTTCAGAGGATAATCTTTGTTCTAAAAGGTATTTAAGACTATCATGATCCATTTCTTACTTTGAAGTGTGTTCCCATTCGGTAGGGTCGCCATTTCCTAAGTGCATGTAGTATTGCCAACATTTCCCTCTCATAAATAGCTTTGTGTAAATAATTTCCCTTGATTGGACGACTTTCAAAAGCAATGGATCTTTCATATTGCCTTAAAACAACACCAATCCCGTTTCCTGAAGCATCACATTCCACAATAAAGGCTTTTGTGAAGTCCAGCATAGCTAAGACCGGTGCTTGGCACACTTCCTCTTTAAGAAGTTCAAAGGCCTTTGGTGCTTCTCGAGTCCATGAAAATGCATCTTTCTTCAATAATGTTGTTAGAGGTGCTTCTATTCTCCCATAATTCTTAACAAACTTGCAAGAATACCCTGTCAACCCGAGGAATCCTCGTAAATGCTTTATGGATGTGGGGATTTTCCATTCATTAATGGCTTTAATTTTGCTAGGGTCTACCTTAACACCTTCATGAGATACAATATGACCCAGATATTCCACCTCTTGTACTCCAAAGAAACATTTGGAGATTTTTGCATATAATTGTTTCTCCTCCAATAATTTGAGCACCCTGTCAACATGTTCAATATTTTCCTTCCAAGACTTGTTGTAGATTAGTGTATCATCAAAAAATACTAACACAAATTTTCTAAGGGTGGGTTTGAGAATGGAAGTCATCAAACCTTGAAATGTAGAAGGTGCATTGG
The DNA here is from genome assembly GCA_000404065.3 of Pinus taeda. Classification (NCBI taxonomy): domain Eukaryota; kingdom Viridiplantae; phylum Streptophyta; class Pinopsida; order Pinales; family Pinaceae; genus Pinus; species Pinus taeda. Next base: position 28,211 of record APFE030672729.1, on the reverse strand, counting down.
TAAGGCCAAAAGGCATAACCAAAAATTCATAATGACCCTCATGAGTTCTAAATGCTATTTTCGGAATGTCTTCAATTTTCATTATGATTTGATGA
>APFE030672729.1:0-16285 GCA_000404065.3 Pinus taeda | reverse complement strand
ATATATATCGTATTGCGCACCGAGGTGCTCAAAAAATAAGTGTATATGTCCAAGTAGAGTTTGTGCTCTCCGTACATCTAAGACACATGTCTCTCAAAAGAATCATCAACAAAAAATAGACCTAGGCATCTACTGTGGTGGGTTGTGCTCCCTATAGCACAACATCGTCCGTGCCACCGGCCTCAATAGGCGTTGTTCCGTGGGTCTCACCCCAACTGTATGGATGTGCAGTGCTACGGGGACCTCCTCGACCCCCTGGTAGTCAGGGATCGCCGTCATCAGTCCCTCAAGGTTTCTGACCGTTGTCTCCACCTTGTCATCCGCCGGGGGAGCCATGGCTAGTGCTGCAATGCCCTGCGCATCCCTCCATGCCTCCGAAGCCAACCCAGTGAGTCTCACTGGTCCTACGTCTGAAATTCCAAGTGTTTATCATTAGGACATATACATGAAAAAGTCAAAAAACATCATAAAACATAAAATGCAAAAAAATGTGTGATCAAGTGTCTTACCACCATCATCCCATTGCTCGCCATCGGGCAGTTGCATGTCGGGATCTCCGCAGAAGTCCATGCTTGCATACAACCAATCCTCGACAAAGATCACCTGATGCTCCAACCACTCTCAAAACAGTATCCCCCATGATACTGGTCGCCCACCACCTCCTCGTGGCATCACATGCGCCCACCGTGTAGCTTTGGTCTCACGTGGTCTGGGCGCGTCTAAATCCATATCCTAAAGATGCAGTGCCGACACCCACTCCAGCATGAGCGAGACTAAGATGGAACCGTAGCCAAATTGTTTTGTCTCTCCTCAAAGACATCTGGTAATCTGCCTTTTCATGTTTTCCGTCACCGTGTCTACCCAGTTAAACATCGTTGGGTCGAGACAATCGAGAGCCAACCGGAGATGGGTCTTCAAAGCCTCAAGTTGGGCTTGGGAGCCCGCTGCCCATGTCACCATGAATAACATGGCACGAAGAATCACGTCGTTCTCTATTGAGATTTCCACCTTCCCGCTCTTCGTTTTCCGTGCCCCTAGGCACACCCGAGCCATGAGGGTCTCTAGTGATTTGTCCCCAGGACGTTGGTCCTCCAAGATCGGCCTCACACCTTGACAGGACAACCCGGTCAAAAAATAGATATCTGTGGTGTCAAATTCAATCTCCTGGCCTCAGATAACGAATCTCTCATCTGTAGGATTCTAGGCTCGAATCAATAGCTCCAGCAAATCGGGCTGTGACCAGAGGTGAGGAGTAAGGAAAAATTTGAGTAACCTGCATGCCCGTAATGCGTTTCAGCACCCCACGTCAGTGAAATCTTGGATACCATTGTCATTGTGTGTTCCTTCTTGCCAGACGAATGCCATTATAACCTGCATGATGAAGAAATTCCATTAGCACCCTTGTTGTAAAAATTTAGATGTTGTTTTTATAAACAAATAGTTGTGTGGCATCATCGCGGCTGTTTCTAAAATAGACGCGATGATCATGGCGCGCTAATGTTAATTTCTGCCGATCATTGCGGAAGTACATCACTTTTCCGTGATGATCGGGTCACGGTCTATGTCAATTTTATCAGTCATTGCGGACTCGAAGGAAAAACCTGCGATGACCGAGAGCAGAATTCTTTTTGAAAAACCGCCTAAACTAACACATCCCATGGTCAAATGCAGTAAAAAGACGTTGAATTGAAGCGTAAGATGAAATCCACCTACCTGGAAGAAGTTTCGGGACAAACGGTGGATGAATGGGCTGGAAATGAGCTCGCCAACTTCGGTGCTCCAAAACGCTCTACAGTGCATAAACAGTGACAATGGTAAAAAACCAATGGTAAAACCCCTTTTTATAGTAATTTTTGGAAAATAAAATGTTATATTTGATAAATGTGGGTTTTTTCCTCTTCTTTACCATATGTTTAAATTAAAATATCATTTTTCTAAGCTATGTTGTTTATTTTATATCGAATGGGTTTTACGTGTGACATGTTTTGTGCAGATCTACAGGTGATGGAGTTCCACTTGATCCCTAAAGTCGCCTTTAAGCCCTTTTCCGACTCAAAGCATGAAAAGATAACCGAGTCATCGCTCTCAACTCGTTAAAAGTAAACAAGAGGCGGTCACCTTCAAGCTCTTTTCTGACCGTTTAAATGAGAAAAGGTTGCTGGGCCTTTGTCATTTCAGGCTCATTAATGGTTACGAAACAACGTGATTTCGGTCACTTTTTTACTTTTTCAGATCGAAGTCACTGATTATGAAAAGTACTCCTCAATCATAATGGTCAGGCAGTTCTTTCGAGTATTGTTTTATACTTTTTTAGGGTCGAGAGACACAACTTTACGAAAAAGGACTCCCCTGGAGTTTTCTTTTCCGTGTCTTTTTCAAACTCCCTAAACATGAAAAAGACTCTGAGTTTTTCCTATGTCATACTCGTTAAACCCTGACGACATTAGACTCGTCACCATGACAAGACTCGAGCTTTTCCTCCCTAGGGCTTGTTAAAATATTACTAGGTTGGATTCAATAACAAGTTTTTCGTCGATTGTCTATGGCAGCGAGTCACTATTGAACATCGACACTTCCGCTTCTTGTCAGGTTGGGATATCCATACATCATCATTTGACCTTCCATGGGTTTGGGTCGTCATTTAGCCTCATTCCATTTGATTCATGCCATTGTCATCAAGCCTCTGATACTTTGGTACCTGAATGTTGCCACCCTCCGGAGTCGTGTTGTTGACATGTTCGAGAGTATAATCCTTCTGTAGCTTACACCTCTGTCTCCTCCTCTGATACGTTGTTCTACCATCTACCACTTGTTCTTTATCTCGTGTTGTTGATGGGGGAAACATTATGGCCCTCCTGCAATGGGTCGTCTCCTGTCGACATCAACTCATTATCCAGGAGATTGACCTAGAGATCCCCTTTGGTACCTTGGAACTTGCATGCCTCAATGGCAAGTTCTTCACCCCTGACGATCGATTTGCATCATTGGTCGTCGATCGGGTGATTCCACGAGTGTTCAACTTCAGCTCATTCTTCACACTTCTTGGATTGTACTAAACAGTACCTTGAGATCCATTGTCATCATTGGTGGTTTCTCTCGCGCTTGTTAACGGTTTCCATCACTGACTAGTAATCAAGCGACTTTCTCTCATGCTCGACTTCGACACCTCCATTCGCATGATAGAATTTGTACTATTGGTCGGTTGGGTTCAAGACCCTGGGCTTAGATTACATATGTTCGTGCTGCATGGATCGGTTTATGATTACATGACTCATCGACGGATGGCTACGACCATACTTGAGTCTTCATGGATGGTCGCGACCATACCTTTATCATTATCATGGTCTCATTAGCTGGGTGGCTGCATCCATACCACAGACCGATTCCGTATGTATTTTGGATGGCTGCGCCCATGCCTAGACTACATGTACTTTATAGATATCAGTTCGACATGCGCATAGGTCCTTCCAAATGGTGTTCCAGCTCAGTTGTTTTGTAAATCATTTCTCCCCTCCTACTCTCTCGGGCTTCATACTTTAGGGGGCATCTGTTATACAGTAACTTATCACCACTTTCACTCCCGATCTTCTCACTATGTCATGTGTCCAAGTCAAACATGCTTATGATGGACAAATGCCTCCCTGTGCTGCCAATTGACCCACTTTTCCAAAGTTTACTGCCTCATCGTGACTTTTGGTTGAATAAATGCGCTGATATGCGCTGATGAATTGTCCATGCGCGCTGCCAGTACGGAAGTACACGTGATTCCCGCGATGGCTTGATTTTATGCATCAGCGCAGGTCCCTGTGGTCCCTTCAGCGATGATCTGACTATCTGAACTGATCACTTGTGATGTCAGTGCTGAAGGTCATTTATGTGCCTGTGATGATCCAGATTGGGCGAATTGTTCCAACAGTTGGCCTTCCAGATGACTCCAGACCTGGTTTTTGGCCTTGTCTATGTCACCCTTCCTTCACTGGTGTGGTAGTTCCGTCAATTGTGCTACCTTCCTTGATGATAAGATCTCCTTTCCATCTTTCATGGAGACTCCTTCTCCTATTTAAACCCTCACCATTGTTATGCATGGCCAGTTGGACAGTTTGATAGTTGGCTAGTTGAGTAGTGCTGTGAGTGCTTTGTGAGTTTGCTAGATAGCTGGTGTGAGTGTGATAAGTGTGGAATTGTTGATAGCTTGTGGAAGGTTGTGAAGTGCCCTTGATCTTGTGTAAAACTTGTGAGTGATAGAATCCTTGTATGTTGGGAGATCCATCTTCAAAGAGTGAATTCTTGAAGAACATGCTGGCTGGATTCTTCTCTGAGAAGGCTTGTGATGTCAATATTTTGGTTGTAAGCTGGCCCTTATTTTATTATTAATGCAATCAATGATGTTTTCCTATTTTTTTTATGTAATGTACTTGATAGCTCATGACTTCTTGACTTTGTGAGTAAATAGTTCATTATTGTATCCAGTTACGTGCTTTGTTGTATTTCCTTTGCTTTGTTTCAGGTTGATCACTTGTTGAGGAAGCGGAAGCTGGAGTAGTGCAATGGAACTCCATCAACCACCGGTTGAGGTAGGCCTCTAACTTGAAATGTTTAAGGAAATTCTATTGTTTATTTGTCCTTGTTTGTTACTAGACCCACTCTAGGGCTAGAGGGGTTCCCTCTGTCCGCAGAGGGAACCCTTTCCTGCATCACAAATTGGCGACTCTGCTGGGGAGGAGATTTAGCCTTTGTTTTTCTTATTTGCTCTTGCCTTGTTCTTTTTGTTTTGGTCTCTTTTGAAGTTTTGGGGATTGGTTATCAATCCTTTGAGTTTCCTAGGTTAATCTAGGAACACCCCTATTGGATTGAAAGATTGGTTGTCTTTGATTTGGGAGTTTTGGTTCGCCTGTCACTGTTTTTGAGCTTCATTGTAGATTTAATTATAACAGTCGCGCTGTCATCGCACCTGAATTTTTGTAATATTATGTTCATCGCATAATTACGCCTAACAGTCGCAACGGTTCTGGAAATCAGACCGTCGTGGGAGAGTCGTGTATTCCCGTGTTGGCATCGCTTTGTTGTTGAAGCGGTTGCTTCACCGATGCTTGTTGCCTATGTATTACCCGCTCTGATCCTTGTAGAATTGATTTTGTTCAATTTTACCTCCTGAATCCATCAGTCTTGCTAGCCCCTTGCTTTTTCACTTGCTTGACGATTTGTTTTTTCACTGTTTATAGATCAATGCACTCCCTTGTGAGCTTTGTTGACTGAATCTTGTTTTCTTGCTTTGTGACCTAGTTTCATTGTTTCAAGTTTTTGGATCAGTTTTGCTTGGTTGCTTGGTTACTCAAAGATTCATTTGCAACTTGCTGTCAATTTGTTTTAAGCCTTTCCTTGAGCTCACTTTTGGTTGGTTGTTAGTGAATGTTGTTGAACCAATTTTAGCATTGATTCGATTTCTTTTCACTACCAAGCATAGATTACAATTGTTTGGATGAACCCAACTCTTCCACACTTACTTGTCACTTGTTTGTTTCTTCTAGACTTAAAGGCATCAAAATCAAAAAGTTTTCATTCTCTTAGTACGAAAGTGAAAGTAAATTTGCATTTCGAGTTTGCATATTGGAAAATGAATGATAAAATCTCTCATTAGTAGTATCCATGCACTTTAGGAATTGGTGTTTGTATGCATTGAATGACTACCGTTGTTGTCTTGGTTTGGAAATGATCTCTCTACCCTCTCGTAAGTAGGTGTTCATTGAAGAAAAATGATTTTTTGTGCTTTCTAGCTGCATCCTAGGGATTATGATATACATACGGTAAGGCCTAAAAACTGAAACATAATCCAAGATCAACTCTAAAATGAACTGAATGAATCTAACAATGCATTGAAACATAACGCACATTATTTAGAGGTCTAGGCTAGAGACGTGCTCCGGCGTCATTAAACCTAGTCACTTTTGTTTCCACTCAAGGTTTGGTGATTCCTAATTCTGTGACTCAAAAGTGGTCTAGTACGGACTTGTGCTCCCACGTACCATCAATTATATGGGGAAACCCCACTAGGTTATCATCCTTTATCCATAGGAAGCCGTGTCTACCACCTTACAAGATGTAACGCATTGAACACAGCATTCGGGAAGATTGACTACCGTACGAAAAGTCCTTTGTTCTCATACGATTGCCAAGGTGTATATGGAGTTTTATGGATTGTCTGGTAAACATTTTGCCTAGTTCTCCAGAGTAGTCACTTTTGCTCCTTTTCGGATTCCCTAAAGGAAAAGGTTCTTCTAAGCACTTGTCACTTCAGGCTCATTAAAAATTCGAAGGCGACTAGAGTCATCTTTTGGTCCTTTTCTCAACTCTTTAAACCCCTTTTCTCAACGATATCCATTGGAACCCCGTTTGGGAGCCTTCCGAAGAGGATATTCCTATTACTCTTCCTAGTGTTTCTGTCCCAATGTCTTCCTCTAACATGGATGACACATCCCCCATCACAAGTGAAGCCTCCGTTGTAACGAGCAATGAAATTCCTATCTCAGCAGAGGTTCCACCTTTCAGTGTCACCCCTCTCGGTGTCACGTTGCCCTTATGCTATAGGGATTTGAGGGATGTTATTGGTTCTAGGACCTCCTTTACGGGTTCTATGTGGGATCACAACATCACTCTGACTTCAGGGTCTTTTATTCCTAAAATTCACAATACATTTGTCACTTCAGTCCCAACTATTCCAACTGTCTATGTAGCTTCTTCAGCGCCTACTATTAGTGGCTTCACTACATCCTTGGTTGTGATCACTGTTGCTGGACCATCCCCCAGTTCAGAAAATAGTGGCCCATTGGCACCTACATCTGGAGTTGTCGATCCTACGCTCACTGCCCCACCTTCTTCTGGTTCCCTTCCAGCAGGGGGGCATACAATTAGTATTTGCAAGCTGTCCAGAATCCGGGCTCACAAGGTCCACTCCATTACTATGATCCCGTAGGGCATCATCTTTATCTTGTCGGTCCCTTGCCATCTCAACCTGCGATTGAGGTCTCAGTCCCGTTAGCTATTGCTTGGGGTACCTATGGTTATGGCGGTGGCCAGATACCCCTTGCGAATCTTCAAGGACCACCTTATCAAGGTTAGCTGTCTTACATGTAGCCTCCCTATGGGCAGTAGTATTATGGTCAATCTTATCTAGGGCAACCTGGAGGCCAACAGGGACAACCTTCGACCTATGGTGGTTCATCTTTTACTTATCTCGGGCAACCCTTTGGAAATCCATGACAACCTTATATGCAACAAGGACAACCTGGGGTCCAACAGGGATACCCTTCTGGGCAACCCTCTGGAAATCTAGGACAACCTTATATACAACAAGGACAACCTGGGGTCCAGCAGGGATACCCTACTGGGCAGGGTGGTCAGTCTTACGTACAGCAAGGCCTACCCACTGCCTAGTCTGGTCAACCATCTGGGCAGGGTGGTCAACCTTACGTACAACAAGGTCAACCCACTGCCCAGTCTGGTCAACCTTCTAGGAAAGTTGGTCAACCTCAAATCCAATTAGGTAAATCAACTGTCTAGTCCGCTCAGCCATCCGATCCATCAGGACAGCCCTCAGTTGTGCAAGGACAACCCACTACCCAGCAGGGTCAACCTTCTAGGAAAATGGGCCAAACTCAATCTAAACTAGGTCAACCTTATGGCCAGGTGGCTTAGCCCTAATCTTCTCAAGGACATCTCTCTGGGCCTGCTCAATTGGGCATGCAAATGGTTGTGGCTTCTCAAGCTCTGCCCGGTTTTCAGCCCTAGTCTGGACTCCAGAGCCAAGATGGTCTTCAAATGCAGGGTGGATCTCAACTTCAACCCGCTTATCAAATGCAGCCTAGCCCCCAGGCTCAGTATGGAGCCCAACAACCTTATGGTTTCCAGCAATACCAGGGGCAAGCTCAATTTGCCCTGTATCAAAATTATCAACAGATGCAGGTGAGTCCTTATCAAAATTACCAGCAACCATATGTTGCTCCTGCAGGTCAAGTTGGTAACCAATGGAATGCTAGGGGGCAGATCCAGGGTCAGCCATCCAGTTATAACTATAATCCTTATGGACAAAATCCCTACGGATAGAACCCTTATTTGTTGGGTCTGTCCAGAAAAAATTAATGGGGGAAACCAACGATTGGATGGAACCCTGGTGCTACCTCTTTCTCGCGGCCACAGATGTCCTTTAATCCTCAGTTACCCTTCTTAGCAACGTTGGAGCTGCCGGATGTGTCCAAACTGACCAATCATCCTATTCTTCATAATCTGTATTGGCCACCAGTTCCAACTAAGATTCCCGATGATTGTCCCAAATTCGATGGCAAAGCTGGAGAAGACCACCAAGCCCACGTTATGACTTATCATCTACGATGTTCGTCAAATTCGTGGATTGACGATTCAATCCAACTACACCTTTTTCAAAGGACCCTCACTGGCTCTGCTGCTAAGTGGTACATTGAGCTAGCTCGCGGATCTTTTCAAGACTTTAACTCGTTGGTAATGGCATTTTTAACTCATTTTTAGTTGCCAATTCGGTATGAGACGGGCACACATCTCCTCACATCCCTGAAACAGGATACGGCCATGGACATCTCCGATCACATCCATGAATGGAGATGGTGTCATCATTTGATTAAGTTTTGGATTCCTGATAAGCTCCTGAGCGATTGGTTTACGACCTCATTTGTCCCTCCAATCGCACAGGATATCACTATGAGAGCATGTGTAACTGAAGAGCAGGCTATTGCGTGTGCTCAGTACCTTGACTTGGTTTACTCCTAGTCTGGTACACTATATGATTAATTGCCTGATGCCCCTAGGCCCGGAACTTCCAAAGCACCGCCGAAGCCATCCGTTGATGGTGTCATTAGTTCTGTAAATCTGTCCTCTAAGAAATCTTCCGTGAACCCTGGGAAGAAAAAGTCAAATGCTTCGAATGAAAATTCTTCTCAGGCTTTGTATAATTCTGGAAATACTTTTGAGGTTAACGTCGTCCAGTCCACCACAGCAGACAAAGCCTCGAAAGGAAAAAAGAAGGGAAAAGGGAAAAATAAAGTTGATCAACCCAAGTAGGATTCCCCTAAACCTCCGCCCGAGGAAGGAACCAAACGCAAGCCCAAGTATCCTTGTCTTATCCGTGATGAGGATCACTATACCAAAGACTGCCGGAGGCAGTCTGAAGTTAGTCGCTTGTTGAAAGGTTCTCCTGGTACTCCTGTGATGCTGAAAGAACCTTTCCCCTCGCAGCAAATGCAAATGGTGGCTAACCCATCCCAATCCTCTTATCCCTTTGGTTCTCAAGTGTTCATGGCTGGGACGATCACCGTTCACATTAGCACTTGAGCAAAAGAATATCTGTCGCCTGCGGGGAAAGAGCCTGAGGTCCCCTCTAGCGCTCCTCTGTCCAGTTCTAGTCCACTCCATATCGAAAGACCTAGCACTGAGACGCCTATCCGACCCCCTCGTAAAGGTGTACTCAGTTCTTACAACACTAATGCTCGTGCTGATCATCACTACAGCATTGTTGAGGACTTAGCTCAGGCTCCGTCAGCTATGTCCGCTCTAGAATTTCTCTAGAGCTGCCCCTCCTAGAGGAAGTACTTGCTATCGGCTATGGGTGGCATTGACCCGTCCGACTCGGATCTGATCACTTTTGATCTCGAAAGCCATGTACCAAGACTGCCTCACCAGATTTCCTTCCTTATCTAGGTCATCATCAACTCTAAAACGATTCATCGTACGGTCATTGATGAGGGCGCTTCAACTTGCATGATGTCTATTGCTTGTTGGAAGGCTATTGGTTCTCTGGCTCTGAGTCAGTCTCCTACGACCTTGAAAGCCTTTGATGGGAGAGAGTCTCACCCTGATGGTATACTCCAACGTTTGCCTATTACTTTAGAAGGAAAGATGGTCGAAGTGGAAGTTGAAGTCATTGATGCTAATCTAACTTACAACCTCCTTTTGGGCTGAAGCTGTACATATGCCATGCGAGTTGTGGCTTCATATCTATTTCGTGTCATTCGTTTCCCTCATCAAGGGAAGATTGTCACAGTAGACCAGTTGTCTTTCTTTGCCTCCTCTTCCGAAGGCAATGTGTTGTTTGTGGAGCATACCTCCATTCCATTAGAGAGCGTGGGAGTTAGACTCTTTAAAGATCCTACCCTCATGGGTGTCTTTTCACTCCCACCTCCAACCGTCACTCCTATTAATATGATTTCTGTTCGATTTGATCTGCGGATTCTTCCCCCCACTGATCAGGTAGAATCTTGGGGTGATGAGATGCCGTTGAGTCTTGCCGAGCTCAACTACGTCGAAATTGTTTCTGCATCGGCTTCCCCTCCTGAATCTGCTTCTTTGAGTGGAGCTCTTAACTCATATGCTCATTCCCCTTGGCTTGGAGACTATGCTTCTTCATATCCTTTAAAGGAAATATTTCCTTTTGATGAAGCCATTACAGAGACCATGTCTCTCGAGGAACCCCCTTGGTCCAATCTCCACCATCGTTCCTCGTTCCTCCTTGCCCACCGGGAAATGCTTGCCTGTCTCGAGCGATTTGCTCCTTGTCTCCCCTCACAACCCCTTCAGATACCCATTCAAGTTTATCAAGTATCCTCTGAAGGGAACATGGGAAACATCACGCAAACCCAGTTCATCGACATCTCTGTTAAACCGGGGATTGTTGAGCATATCCATGTTGGTGTAACTTGTACTCCTGAGGAGATTCAGCTCTATACTGATCTTTTTTCGCTGATTTCATGACGTGTTTGTTTGGTCTTATGAAGAACTGCCCGACATCGACCCAAGTATTGTAGTGCATGAGATACCCACATATCCGGGAGCTAAGCCTGTTCGACAGCATTTACACCCCGTGGACCCCCGAAAGGTTGCAGCCATTAAAGCGGAAGTTGAAAAGATTCTCAAGGCTGTTTTTATATACTCCATCCCACTCATAGATTGGGTTTCCAATATTGTCCCTGTGAATAAAAATCAGGGCACCATCAGGGTCTGTGTTGATTACCGTGATATTAATCGAGCCAGTCCCAAGGATAACTACCCCACACCCTTCATTGACTAGCTCATTGATGAGTGTGCCAGAAGTGAAATGTATTCATTCATGGACGGTTTTTCTGGTTATAACCAGATTAATATCACGCCCCCCGATCAGCACAAGACCACCTTTATCTCTCCGTGGGGAACTTTCGCCTATAAAAAGATTCCTTTCGTTTTGAAGAATGCCGGTGCTACCTTCCAACACGCGATGTCTTATAAATTCCATGATATTCGACATATCGTGCAGCCTTACCTGGATGATCTACCTGCTCATTCAGCTAAACGCCAGGACCATCCCACCCACCTTCGCGAAATCTTTCTCCGCTGTCGACACTACTGCATTCGGCTCAATCCACATAAGTGTGTCTTCTGCGTAGAATCTAGCAGACTTCTCAGGTTCATCGTCTCCCAAAGGGCATCCATTTGGACCCCCTTAAGGTCAAGACCATTCTGAATCTTCCTCCCCCCGCTTCTTTGCATTAATTACAGAGCTTGCAGGGCAAAGCGAATTTTTTACGACACTTAATTCCGAACTATGCCGAAGTGGCCAAAGGTTTTACGCGGTTACTAAAGTGGGACACCCATTTTCGTTGGGATGCCGCTGCTCAAGAGTCCTTCAAGCACCTCAAGGCTCTTCTTGTTTCAGCTCCATTGTTACATCCTCCTGATTAATATCACAACTACACTCTGTATTTAGCCGCTGCCAATACCACTATTGGCATGGTTCTCATTCAAGATGATGACGATGACACTGAGCATGCCATTTATTATCTCAACCGCAATCTATTAGATACAGAATCTTGATACGATCACGTTGAGAAGTTGGCATTGGCCACTGTTTGTGCCATCCAATGTTTCCACCATTATATCTTATTGCGCACTACAATAGTGGTTTCTGATTGCAACCTGATGATGTACATCCTGTCACGTCAACTGCTGAGGGGCAAGTACTCGAAGTGGATTGTTATCCTCCAAGAGTTCGACTGGGAATTCACTACCGCCAAGTCCAAGAAATCCCTCGTTTTTGCTGAATTGTTGTGCTCTTTGCCATCTCTTACCGCGCCCTCTTGGTTAGAGGACCATATTCCGGACGAAACCCTCTTCTTAATCAACACCCTCGATCCCCAGTACGGGGATATCGTTGTCTATCTACAAACATCCTCTTTTAGTCCCGAGATATCTAAGGATGCTTGACGACGGATTCGCTATCAATCTTAGCCCTATCATATTATCGGGGACACCGTGTACCGGCTCGGCGCTGACTCAGTTCTCCGCCGATGTTTAACGCTTGAGGAAGCTGAGCGAGTTTTAAATGACTGCCATTCTAGTACCTGTGGTGGTCACATGTCCGGATATGCTACTGCTCAAAAGATCCTCCACGTTGTTACTTTTGGCCCTCCATCTTTAAGGACTGCATTCTTGTTGTATGTTCTTGTCATGAGTGCCAAATCTACCAGAAGAAGATGCGTTCGCCTCCCGCTCCATTGCACCCTGTTGTTACCGTCGGCCCTTTTGAAAAAAGGGGCATTGATTATATGACCTGTAACCCTCGCTCAGCTGGGGGGCATGGGTATATCATCGTTGCCGTTGGTTACTTCACAAAATGGGCCAAGGCGATGCCCACACTATCTAAATATGGTCACACAGCGACGCAGTTTTTGTTTAATCATGTCATCTCACAGTTTGGAGTCCCTCAGGCCATCATCACTGATCACGACAAGCATTTCCATAATCATATGATGACTGAACTTACAACCTAGTTAGGTTTGCGACATGATAGCTCGACTCCATACTATCCTCAGGCCAATGGCCAAGTGGAAGCTGTCAACAAGGTTCTAGTTACGATGCTTCAATGAACCATTGGCATGTACAAGTCCAACTGGCACTTAATGTTGTTCTCTGCCTTGTGGGCCTACCGAACCTATGTGAAGGATGCCACTGGTTTTACTCCCTTCCAATTGGTTTATGGACTGGAGGCTACCCTTCCCATCAAGTGTGAGATCCCTTCTTTAAAATTAGCCGTCGAATTACTCCCCGACACTACTCCGGTAGAGGAACGCCTTCTTTACCTAGAGCGGCTAGACAAGACTCGTCAACTAGCCTCCCTAGCTATCGAAGCACAGAAGAAGAGAGTGAAAACTCACTTCAATCATACTATTCATCCTCGTTCTTTTGTTGAGGGAGATTTAGTCCTACTCTATGATCAAGCCAATGTTAAGCTGGGGGCAGGCAAATTCGAGCCCATGTGGCACGGGCCTTATATTGTAAAGCGAGTTTTGCAAAAAGGGGCCTATAAGCTGATTGACTATGAAGGGAACCCTTTGGATAAGCCCTGAAATAGGATTTACTTTAAAAATTATTATGCATGAATTCCAGGCACTCTGATTTTGTACATACGTGTGTTTTGGCAGGTGTGTTGTGTGTGTGTGTTTTCATGTTTTCATGTTTTTGGCTTGGTGTGTTGGCATGATTACCGCTTATTGTGTCCTTTTGCTTCTTGTGTAGATGTTTAGTGCGCCTTATGTTGGTTTCGCTGATGGTGCCTCCTGTAGTACACGCAACCTGTCTTCTACGGCATGGGTGATCTACAATCCTCATGGTCAACTAGTAGACCTTCAAGGTGTTTGTCTAGGTTGTACCACGAACAATGTGGCTGAGTATAGCACCGTTATTGAGTTACTAGCCAAAGCGATCAATCTTGGTATTCAAACATTGGTGGTGAACTTGGATTCTCAGCTTGTCGTCCACCAGTTCAATGGGCGTTATTCCATCAGAGACCATCGGATTCTAAGGCTATATCTACGTCTTCAATTTTTGGAAAGGAATTTTGATTTCATCACATATCAACACATTCCAAGACGATTAAATACGTTAACTATTGCATTAGCCAATTATGTATTAGATGGACATTTGCATAACATGTAATCAAAACAGCAAATAGAAGCATAAAAAACACAATATCTATATATATATTTATATATATTATTTATATATATCGTATGGCACATCGAGGCGCTCAAAAAATAAGTGTATATGTCCAAGTAGAGTCTGTGCTCTCCGTACATCTGAGACACATGTCTCTCAAAAGAATCATCAACAAAAAATAGACCTAGGCATCTACTATGGTGGGTTGTGCCCCCTATAGCACAAAGACACCCGTGCCACCCGCCTCAACAGGCAGTGTGCCATGAGTCTCACCCCAACTATATGGATCTGTAGTGCTACGGGGACCTCCTCGACCCCTTGGTAGTCAGGGATCCCCATTATTAGTCCCTCAAGCTTTCCGGCCATCGTCTCCGCCTCGTCATCCATTGGGGGAGCCATGGCTAGTGCTGTGATGCTCTACGCATTCCTCCGTGCCTCCAGAGCCAACCCATCGGGTCTCACTGGTCCTACATCTGTAATTCCAAGTGTTTATCATTAGGACATATACATGAAAAAGTAAAAAAAAAAATCATAAAACATAAAATGAAAAAAAATGTGTGATCAAGTGTCTTACCACCATCATCCCACTGCTCGTCATCGGGCAAGTGCATGTCGGGATCTCCATAGAAGTCCATGCTTGCATATGGCCAATCCTTGACAAAGATCACCTGACGCTCCAACCACTCTCGAAACAGTATCCCCCACGATACTGGTCGCCCACCACCTCCTCGTGGCATCACATGCGCCCACCGTGTAGCTCTGGTCTCACGTGGTCTAGGCGCGTCTAAATCCATATCCTAAAGCGACAGTGCTGGCACCCACTCCAGCATGAGTGGGACTAAGATGGAACCGTAGCCAAACTGTTTTGTCTCCCCTCGACGACATCTGGTAAGTTGCCTTTTCATGTTTTCCATCACCGTGTCTGCCCAGTTAAACATCGTTGGGTTGAGACATTCAAGATCCAACCGGAGATGGGTCTTCAAAGCCTCATGTTGGGCTTGGGAGCCCGCTGCTCGTGTCACCATGAATAACATGTCTTGAAGAATCACGTCGTTCACTGTTGGGATTGCCACCTTCCCGCTCTTCGTTTTCCGTGCCCCTGGGCACACCCGAGCCATGAGGGTCTCTAGTGATTCGTCCCCAAGACGTTGGCCCTCCAAGATCGGCCTCAGACCCTGACGGGACAGCCCAGTCAAAAAATAGATATCTGTGGCGTCAAATTCAATCTCTCGGCCTCAGATAATGAATCTCTCATCTATAGGATTCTAGGCCCAGATCAATAGCTCCAGCAAATCGGGTTGTGACCGAAGGTGAGGAGTAAGGAAGAATTTGAGTAACCTGCATGCCCATAATGCGTTTCGGCACCCCATGTCGGCGAAAGCTTGGATGTCATTGTCATCGTGCATTCGTTCTTTCCAGACGAATGCCATTATAACCTACATGATGAAGAAATTCCATTAGCACCCTTGTTGCAAAAATTTAGACATTTTTATAAAAAAATAGTCGGGCGGCATCATCGCTGTTGTTTCTGAAATAGACACCATGATCATGGCACGCTAATGTTAATTTCTCCCAATCATCGCGGAAGTACATCACTTTTCTGCGATGATCGGGTCACGATCACCGAGAGCGAAATTCGTTTTTGAAAAACCGCCTAAACTTACACATCCCACGGTCAAATGTAGTAAAAATACTTTGAATTGAAGCGTAAGATGAAATCCACCTACCTAGAAGAAGTTTCATGACAAACGGTGGATGAATGGGCCGGAAATGAGCTCGCCAACTTCGGTGCTCCAAAACGCTCTACAGTGCATAAACAGTGACAATGGCAAAAAAACAATGGTAAAACCCCTTTTTATAGTAATTTTTGGAAAATAAAATGTTATGTTTGATAAATGTGGGTTTTTTCCTCTTCTTTACCATATGTTTAAATTAAAATATCATTTTTCTAAGCTATGTTGTTTATTTTATATCGAATGGGTTTTACGTGTGATGTGCTTTGTGCAGATCTACAGGTGATGGAGTTCCACTTGATCCCTGAAGTCGTCTTTAAGCCCTTTTCTGACTCAAAACATGAAAAGATAGCTGAGTCATCTCTCTCGACTTGTTAAAAGTAAACATGAGTGTTACACTGAAATTTGTCACCATGACTATCTGTAGTTAATATGGCTCCACCAATAGTCATATTATCCTCCTTGTCAAGCCTCATACCTCTGCTCTTCATGTCAAACTTCAAAAAGAGAGAAAGTCACTTAAAAACATGTTTATCTCTGGGTACGCAGGTTCTCTCTACCTT
>APFE030672723.1:0-10184 GCA_000404065.3 Pinus taeda | reverse complement strand
TGGGGGCAAAGGCAAAGGTAAAGGTAAACAGGGTAACACACAGAAGGACTATTCCAAGGTGAAGTGTTAGAATTGTCAAAAGATGGGACACTATGCAGTTGTGTGTCTGGAGAAGAAGAAGAAGAAGGGGAAGAACTAGAGCGTGGCAGCTTCAGCAGAGGTTGAGGACTTTGCAGATCGTTTTGACCAGGAGTTTGGGTTCACTGCGTGTGAGTCCTCTAGTGCAGGATCACCTGCCACACAGGGTCAGAGGGAGCATGCTTTTCCCTCAACTAGCGGAGCATCTTCGGGTATTTGGTATGTGGACAGTGGGGCTTCACGTCACATGACAGGAGTCCGTGAGTACTTCTCAGAGCTTTCAGAGAGTGGCACTGATATGGAGGTAGTACTCGGTGATGATAGAGTTGTTAGGGCAGTCGATGTGGGGACACTGACATTTCAGAGGGATTCCAAACCTTCCTTGAAGGTGTCAAATGTTCTTTATGTGCCAGGGATGAGGAAGAACCTTATATCCGTCTCAGCTTTGGAGGACAGAGGATATGAGGTACTGCTCAGGGGAGGACAGGTGTTGATCTATTCCAGGGGCACTCCAGTGGATTCAACTAGAGTGATAGGTGTACGCCATGCAAAGGTGTACAAGTTTGCATTCCAGTCCCTTTTGGCATTGAGCAGTAGTACCGACAGTAGAGCTAGCAGTTCTGAGTTGTGTGAGATTTGGCACTGCAGGATGGGACATATGTATGATGGAGCCTTGAGGACCTTGCGGAAGATCACTACAGGTGTGCCAGATTTCAGTACTGATCACTTCGATACTTGCAGAGGATGTGCGATGGACAAGTTTGCTAAATCCCCTTTTCCCAGCAGTGACAGCAGAGCGAGTAGGATACTTTATTTGATTCATTCCGATGTGAGCGGTCGGATGTCTCATGTTTCCTTGAGTGGATATGAGTACTATGTTTTATTCATTGATGATCACTCCAGGAAGACCTGGATTTATTTCTTGAAGACCAAGAGTGAGGTCTTCAAGCGATTTCAGGAGTTTAGAGCTCTTGTGGAGACACAGATAGGTCGGAAGATCAAGTCCCTGAGGTCCGACAATGGGGGAGAGTACACCCTTGGAGAGTTTGTTGACTATTTTGCGGAGGCAGGCATCAGAAGGGAGTTCACTGTTCCTTACATCCCCCAGCAGAACGGGGTTGCGGAGAGGAAGAACAGATCCATTGTAGGGGCTGCTAAAGCCATGTTACATGATCAGGGGTTGCCATTGTTCTTGTGGGTAGAGGCCTGCAACACAACTGTTTATTTGCAGAACAGGAGTCCGCATCGTGCCTTGGGGCACATGACTCCAGAGGAGGCTTTTTCTGGGAAAGAAGCTTGATATTTGTCATCTTCGTATCACCCCCTGTGCATTACATACTCCTACATACCCAAGGAAAAGAGGACCAAACTAGAGCCCACCGCAGAAAAGGTTATCTTTGTGGGCTACAGTGAGACCTCAAAGGCCTTTTGGATTTATATTCTTGCATAGAGGAAAGTTGTTGTCAGGCGGGATGTGAAGTTCGAGGAGGACAGGGCCTTTAGGAGGTCACGGGAGTTAGAGTATCTGGATCAGCCAGACCCTCAGCAGCGATTGAGTCAGTCGCAGGGATCTAGTGGGCAGGGATCAGGAGGATTCGGAGGTACATCTATGATGATGCCAGGTTTGTTAGTGAGCAGTGGCTCGACGAGCCAGAGGGGTGGTGCTCCGGGCAGCATGCAGAGCATACCACAAAGCAATTCACTAGGGAGTCCACTGGTGGACAGTTCACACGGTACATCAACTTCTACAGGTTCAGGTGCAGGCAGGAGGACAACAGACAGGCAATCAGGAGTTCAGGCTAATGCTGATGATGAGGAGGAGTTTTATTCTCCTATGGGAGAAGCATGCTCAGGGAAGAGGAAGCCCAAGTGGCTTCAGGACACCTTGAGAGATGCCACATCTGTCGCTGAGCCTAAGAGGCCGGTCAGAGAGAGTAGACCACCTGAGAGGTTTTGTAGCTCTATGGCAATGGCTACCAACATCCTTGACTCTGAGCCTTCTAGCTATGAGGAGGCAGCTAGCTAGCAAGTCTGGAGAGAGGCCATGCAGGAAGAGTATTCTTCTATCATGAAGAATGATGTTTGGGAGGTGGTGCCAAGGCTTGAGGGCAAATCCGTGGTTACTTCCAGATGGCTTTACAAGGTACATCATGTTGTAGATGGCAGCATTGAGAAATTCAAAGCGAGGTTTGTGGCTAAAGGGTTCTCCCAGGTAAAGGGAGTTGATTATGAGGAGACCTTCGCTCCCGTGGCTCGATATAATTTGATTCGCTCCATTATATCGATAGCAGCAGAGATGGGTTGGAAGACCCACCAGATGGATGTGAAGACTGGATTTCTCAATGGCTTCATACAGGAGGAGGTGTACATTGAGCAGCCATAGGGCTTTGAGGTGCATGGGAAGGAGTCCCATGTGTGCAGATTGAAGAAGGCTCTTTATGGCCTGAAGCAAGCTCGCAGAGCTTGGTACTCCAGGATAGATACATACTTGCAGGGGATGGGTTTCACAAAGAGTGAGGCAGATCCGAACCTTTACTATATGGTGACAGGTGAAGAGCCTCTCATTCTGGTGCTGTATGTGGATGATTTGGTCATTACAGGTGTAGAGAGACTCATAGAGCACTGCAAGAGAGATCTTGCGACGAAGTTTGAGATGAAGGACATTGGCTTGATGCATTACTTTTTGGGTTTAGAGGTGTGGCAGGAGGAGGGGCATTTCTTCCAGGGGCAGGGAAAGTATATTGTGGACATCCATAGCAGATTCCACATGGAAGATTGTAGACCCATGTCGACACCGATGATCACCAACTGGAAGAAGCTTCATGCTTCAGATTCCGAGTTGGTGGATCCCACATTATACATGCAGCTGATTAGTTCCTTGATGTATTTGGTCAACACTAGACCATATATCTGTTTTGCAGTCAACACAATGAGTCAGTTTATGTGTGAGCCTAGGAAGGTTCACTGGGTGGCTGCAAAACACATTTTGCGGTACTTGCAGGGGACAGTGGATTATGGTCTGGACTACTGGCAGGGGGATGGAGTGAGATTGGCAGGTTATACTGATTCTGATTGGGTAGGTTGTGCTTCTGATAAGAAGAGCACTTCAGGGTGCTGTTTTGGGTTGGGTTCGACAATAGTGTCATGGTTCAGCCGGAAGTAGTAGTGAGTAGCATTGAGTTCAGCGGAAGCAGAGTATATGGCAGCCAATCTAGCTAGTTGTGAGGCCATTTAGCTTTGCAAGATGTTGTTTGGCTTATTTGGTCAGCCGTTGAGACCTTCAGTGATTTACTGTGATAATCAGAGTTGCATTAAACTCACGGAGAATCCAGTATTTCATGACAGGTCAAAGCACATCGGGATCAACAGATATCATTTCATCAGAGACTATGTTCAGAAGGGAGCTGTGAAGCTTGAGTATATTTCCACTGATGAGCAGGTAGCAGACATTCTTACCAAAGCCTTACCACGGGGCAAGCATGTTTACTTCAGAGACAAGATGGGTGGGGTGAGGAACACCTTCCTCGGTAAGAGGGAGTGTTGAAATTTGGTACCGGAGGACAGGTGGTTCCCTAAGGCTTTGATCTTTGGCCTAGGGAAAAGTGTCCAAAAGAATTTAATTTTCTCCTAAAGTGACTTTATAATTTTTATAAAGTCAAATCTAATTTAAAAGTGATTTTAAGTGATAAAGTTACTAAAGTCTAATTTTAAAGTGACTTTAATAAAGTCAATGTAAAATTAGAAAGGAAAAATGACTTTGAAAATAAATGACTAAGTGGGTCTTTATTAAAGTGGGGTGAATTAAAAAATAGAAAGTGAGATTTAAATGAGCATTTAATCTCAGCCCCTAGATCTCAATCTATTTCAGCCATTGGATTTAGGGGTTCCCCAAAAGTCACTTAAGGTTAAATTAAAAGAGGAAAAGGAGGAAAAGATCATTCATTCTTTCATGAGCAGATTGAGAGAAGGACAGCAAGAGAGCAAAGGAGATTTCTGGACAGGGAGGAGAAGGAGGCAGCAACTTGGCACACATTCCAAGGCAGAGTTTCAGCAAGTCCGTACAACTGAGTTAGCACATAGTGAAAGGCAGATAATGGGCACGATTTTTTAGAAATCCATACAGCAAGTGCACAGAAATCCGTACAGCAAGTGGCTGTACCTTGGCACACTTTCTAGGCAAAAATCCGTACATCTGTACTACTTTTTTCTGCACATAAATTGAGGAAAATAGTACAGCAGCATTTATGGCAGCTTGCACGCTTTTCTAGGCAATCCGTACAGCATCATTTAAGGCTGAAATTTGGGCACAAAAATCAAGGAGGTCGTACAACATTTATTGTTGTTCTGTTTTGCTGTTTGCAAGTTTTTCCAGTTGGCTGAGGCACGAAAAACGAGATAAGTTGTAAAAGTTTGCTTGCTGATTTTTTGCTGAATATTTCTCACTGTAAAAAGCATTTTCCAGAAATAAGAAGGAGCTTTCGAACTGTTTTCCCCAAGAGTTGTAGGGGGTTTTTCCAGGGTCACCTTGACCAAAAATCGTTGTGTTTAAATGTGTTGAATCGTTGTTTGTATGTGCTGATTTTTTTTATTTCTGCATTTTCCAACATTCTATAATATTTCCAGAATTTGTGTTTTCAGCAAAATTTATTTTCCAGTTGTTGAATGTATGGATATGGGAAAGGGCATTTAACTATTTTGGAGAAATAAGGTGAAACTGAAAACCGGGGTGGGAAATGAGAAATTTTTATAGTTTGAGCATACCATTGAGCTTGAGCAGGGCATACAGGAAGTGATTACTACATCCTATAGGCATCCCAAGGCCTATCAAGATGGGATTGAGCGGACCATTCAGGAGTTGCTGGCTCTTGAGCAAATTCGGCCGAGCACGAGTCTTTTTGCTTCTTTCGTAGTGTTGGTGAAGAAGAAGGACGGCACATTGAAGATGTGCATTGACTACAGGTACCCCATACCCAGGATCGATGAGTTGATGGATGAGTTGAGAGGAGCACGGTTCTTCTCAAAGATTGATTTGAGATCCAGGTACCATCAGATTCGCGTGAGGGAACAAGACATTCCCAAGACCGCCTTCAGGTGTCACTATGGGCACTTTGAGTTTTTGGTGATGCCCTTTGGGCTAACCAACGCCCCAGCTACATTTCAGTCTTGCATGAATCACATCTTCCACAGTCACTTAAGGAAGTTTGTATTGGTATTCTTTGATGATATCCTCATTTACAGCAAGACTTGGGAGGAGCATCTCCAGCACATTGACACAGTATTGCGCATCTTGGAGGAGCAGCAATTCTTTGCCAAGCTCTCCAAGTGTGAGTTTGGGTTGATGAAGATGTTATACTTGGGACACATCATAGGGATGGACAGAGTGAGGGTCCACGAGGAGAAGATCAGGGCCATCAGAGATTGGCCAGAGCCGAGAAACGTGACAAAACTTCGAGGATTCATTAGTATTTGTACTTACTACCGGAAGTTCGTCAAGGGTTTCTCACAACTTGCTGCACCCCTGACAGATTTGGCAAGGAAGGGGGCTTTCAGTTGGTCGAATACAGCACAGCGAGCCTTTGACAAGCTCAAGGAGGTTATGAGTAGCTACCCGGTGCTTGCATTGTCGGATCTTACGCAGCCATTTGTTTTGGAGTGCAATGCGTCAGGGGAGGGGATCGGCGCAGTGTTGATGCAGGGAGGTCACCCTATTGCCTTTGAGAGCCGGAAGCTCCTTCCACACGAGAGGTTGTATCCTATATACAACAAGGAGATGTTGGCCATTATGCATGCCTTGGCCAAGTTCCAGCAGTATTTAGTGGGTAACAGGTTTAGGGTGAGCATTGATCACAACAGCCTCAGGTTCTTTTTGGAGCAGAAATAGCTACAAGAGAGGCAGCAGAAGTCGATCAGTAAGATCCAAGCATATGACTTTGACATGGAGTATGTCAAGGGTAAGAACAACGTGGTAGCAAATGCCCTTTCACGTAGACCAGCCACGTTGTCTCTTAGGAGCTTGAACGCAGACTAGAGGGCTCGACTCTTACTAGAGTACTCCAAGGACAGATTTGCATGTGAGGTTCTGGATGGGCAGGTGGCGGATGACAAGTATAGGGTGATAGATGAGATCATCTACTACAGGGACTGGATCTTCTCGACTAAAGGATCTCAGCTCAAGAATAAGATACTTCAAGCATCACATGATTCACCATTGGCCGGCCATTAGGGGTTTACCAAAACCTACAGGGCCATTAGAGAGAGGTTCTCATGGAAGGGCCTCAAGGACATACTCCAGCATGTCCGGGAGTGCGATGTTTGCCAGAGGAACAAGGGGGAGATGAGCCATTCCACAGGGTTATTGCAGCCTCTTCCCATTCCGGAGGGGAAATGGGAGAGTATTTCGATGGACTTCATCACAGGGTTGCCCATGGTACAGGGCAAGGATTGTATCTTTGTCGTCATTGATCGACTAACAAAGTACGCACATTTTTTCGCCATATCCGCACACTACACAGCAGCACGGGTGGCCGAGCTGTTCTTCAGAGAGGTCTTTAGGCTACATGGTCTTCCTAAGACCATCATCAGTGACAGGGACAACTGTTTCATGGGCGGATTTTGGCGGGAGCTTTTCCGGTTGGTGGGGACGAAGTTGACACCGAGTACCAGTTATCACCCACAGACGAACAGACAGACAGAGATAGTTAACAAGTGACTGGAGGGCTACTTGCGTAACTATGTCAGTGGTCAGCAGCGAGCATGGCTGAAGTGGCTACACCTGGGGGAGTACTGCTACAACACTACAAATCACATGTCCATTGGTATGTCACCATTTTATGCTTTGTATGGTTATCATCCCTTATCTTTTGATGGCGTGATGTTTGGTGCTAGCAAGGCTCCGAGAGCCAAGATCTGGATCCAAGAGAGTCAAGATATTCTCCGAGCTCTCAAGGATAATATGGCTACAGCACAGAACCAGCAGAAGTTGTATGCTGACAGGGGTCGGGTGGAGAGACAGTTTGAGGTAGGGGACCTGGCCTACCTACGATTACAGCCATACCGACAATCGTCACTGAAGCAGAAGTGGGCTGAGAAGCTCAAGCCCCGCTTTTATGGGCCATACAGCATGATACGTAGGATTGGACAGGTTGCATATGAGTTGGAGCTGCCCCAAGGCAGCAAGATTCATAATATCTTTCATGTATCATGCCAGAAGAAGGCATTGGGGCAACATGTGATAGTGACAGAGGAGCTACCACCCACGGATAATGAGGGGCATTTGGTGTTACAACTAGAGGCTATTATTGATACCAGGGAGACGCAGCTACGGAGCAGGACGGTCCAGGAATTCTTGGTGAGGTGGAAGAATTTGCCAGATGAGGATGCCACTTGGGAAAGTGAGCATTTTGCAACATCCATCACTTCAGTAGCTTGAGGACAAGCAACATTTTGCCAGGAGAGACTGTAATATTCCTAATTAGCTATGGCTAATTGGAATATTCGATTTTGCTCAATTTTGCCTTCTAAAGTTATTTGTAAATAAAAAGGTGAGGAAAAGAGGACATAACTCACTTTAGAATAAAAGTCCCTTCCTAGTAGCACAATGTTGTGACTTAAAGGGAAGCCAAGGGGGCCAAAGGACCACGCAGCGATGGGGCCCATGCAGACACTTGGAGGGACTACGCAGATGGGAAAAGGAACACATGGCAAGAGGAGATTACGTTGGAGGAAGTGAGCATTGGGATTGAGAGAGGCCAATGCTATAAAGGAGAGAGGAGCCTCCTCATTTTGGCATTGGATTATGTGCATTTGAGCTAGTCACTTCGACTTAGAGAACGCGGGCTATTTAGTTGGTCTGCAGCACTGTTTAGTGCATTGAGTGTCTCCGTTCGAAGATCTCACCCTTAGCCCCGGGG
The DNA here is from genome assembly GCA_000404065.3 of Pinus taeda. NCBI lineage: Eukaryota > Viridiplantae > Streptophyta > Pinopsida > Pinales > Pinaceae > Pinus > Pinus taeda. The sequence goes on along the minus strand of APFE030672723.1, from coordinate 2,196 downwards.
GACTTCGAGTCCCTGCTTGAGCAAGGTATTTCCATCAGTATTCTTGCAGTAGTTTCATCAGCATTTTGGCAGGAGGATTGAGCATCTTGGATGACTGCATAGTCTTGAGAGGGAGGACGCAGTTCTTTCTGGCAAGAGTTCTGGATTGAGGGTTTGTGTAGGATTTGAGCTGGGAGATTGAGCAGGGGATCAGCTCTTGCATATTGGAGGATTTTTGCAGAGTTTCGGGCTGAGTTTTGGAGGATTTTATTTAGTGGCAGCGCAGAGCCTTGAGGGACCACGTTGATCCCCAAGGGGATAATTTTCGGGGGTCGGCTATTCGAGAAAAGCTTTCTAAGTTTTTCTGGGTTTCTTGAGTAGAGTCTGATTCCAGAGTTTCAGTATTTTCTGAGGGGAACAACCCCAAATCCTCATTTGATTTCCAGCAACAACAATAGTACGGCAGTTTTCCAGCAGCTTGGACGCAGTTCAAAGAGTGGCCATTCCTTTACTGTTCTGAGTGTATTTCTTCACTTGCCTTGTGCAAGTTGAGGTGCCATCTTTCTGATCACCTCCTATACTCATTCCATTACTCAGTATAATAAAATGGCTTAGCATTTCTCTTTGCATTTCTTGAGTATCTGCTTATATTTCATGTTTACATTATTATCTGTTGCACCACTGTTATTTTTATCACGTTGAGTTTCCCGGTTGCTATATCATTTGTATGTATTTGGCTAGAGTTTGCTTGGGTTTGAAGGATATCCCGGAATTGGGATATTACACTCTCCTAGCTCGCATGTGTATTTATGGGCAGCATATTCTAGGCAGGTCGAATTTCTACGCAGACTAGGAGGCCAAATTTCTGGGTTTCTGGACATTTTCTGGGAGGCCAAATTTTAGCCTAGGGCAGATCAAATCGAGCCGAGTTGCAAGATAAATTGAAGGCTTGACTTAAGGGTTGTTGACCAGGTTTGACCATAAGCATTGTTGGTGAATTTGACTCAGAGTTGCGGGGGAGCGCCCCCCCCCCTTTGAACCCGCTGCCAATCCGCGCTCCGGGCGGGAGCACGCTCCCGACAACAAAATTTCCGCTCCCTGACAATTTCGGGAACGTTGTCAGGAGCGTCGCTCCCGGAGCAAAAATTACAGCCCGAGAGCGATCAGGGAGCAATTGCTCCTGATCGCTCCCGGGCTTTAAATTTTCGCTCCGAGAGCGAATCGAGCAGCGCCAGGAGCGATCTGGCGGAAGAATTACCAAATATAAACCAAGAATAAAGAATAAACAAACAAAACAACAAACAACAAACAATAAACAAACAACAAAAAACAAACAAACACAAATTAATAACAAAAGAAACAAACAAGCAATTAAAATACAACAACAACAAAAAATCCACGGACGCCAAAAAAAAACAAATTTGAATAAAAAATAAATAAATAATTGTTTTAAAAACCCAATGTGGCTAAAAATATTTCATTATCACTTGAATGAGTTGAGTAGAAGCTGGAGAGCAAGAGCAAAGGAGCGAGGAGAAGCGAGGAGCAAGCGTCGAGGAGCAAGGAGCAAGCTTGCAAAGAGGTAAGTAACTTAGTAATCTAGTTAGTTTAGTTAGTTTAATTTAGTTAGGTAGTAATTTAGTTAGTTTAATTAAGTTTATTTAGTTTATTAACTTTATTTAGTAAAAAAATCATGAATCTAATTTAAATTAATTAATCTAAATAAATTAAATAAATTTGCAGATTCAAAAGCCTACGAATATCAAACATCATGGACCTGGCTATATTTCTTGGCAATTTCCTCTTCTTGGTCCCTTTTATGGTTATTATGGTGCTGGAGAGTATGAAACGGAGGGGCCAAAATGAAGAGGAGGATGAAGAAGCTGGAGAAAGTCGAATTGATGAAAACCCTGGTGAGGAGGAGCTGGAGGAGGGTGAACATGACTCTCAAGAAACTAAACAAGACCAAACCCCATTGTGAAAATATGTTAACAGGGCTGAAACAGGGAGAGGGGGTGGAAACACTAAATTTCATTGCCCCCATTGCAACAATGATTACACAGGTTAATACACCCGTGCCAGAAGACACCTTTGCGGGAAAAGGCCATGGGATGGAGACAAACAAATAGGAATCAAAACTTGTCCAGCGGTGTCAGCAGCGGATAGAGCCAAATACATAAGGGAAGAGGAGGAAGCCCAATACAAATCAAAAAAATC